>RJWT010000595.1:0-62424 GCA_004365215.1 Cuniculus paca
GATAGCAAGATATGTTAGCCATTTTGGATTTACTCTTACCTTGTTTTGAAGTCCTTTATTGGATTCATTGTTTTGTTTTATTGGTTCTATTCTGTCCTGTTTTGTTTGATTTCTACTATGGCTGGAAGGTATCTGCAGCTATTTTGAAGACAAAAGGCATTATAGTAACCATTGTTGATTTCGTATTGTTTTGAAGTCCTGTGTCACTTACACCAGTTTGTTTTAATTGGTTTTATTCTGTTTTATTTTGCTTGGTTTTATTCTCTTTTTAAAAAAATTAAAAAAAAAAAAAAGAAAACATACTACCCATGTGCTATTTTTATATATCTTTTAAAAATTACCTGTTAACGTATTCCTAAAAACTGTAAGATGGGTCAAAACCAAGAGCTCAAAACAGTACCTTAATATGATCAAGCTATCATATTCCTTAGTACTTATGCAAATGAGTTGACAAGTTATGTCTATATAAAACCTGCATACATGTTTATAACAGCTTTATTTCTAAATCCAAACTTGGAGCGAGCAAGATGTCTTTCAGTATATGAGTGGATAAACTTGGTACATCCATAAAGTAACATGTTATTCACCAAACAACATCTAAAATGGGACACAGTCAGACAGGTGGTGTGATATAACTAGAGTCTCATAAGTAAAATAACAAAACAAGGTAAAACAAATACATGAACAAGTAATGACTAAGAATTGTTAAAATGAATGAGTTTCAAACTATAAGTCTAAAAATCAGTTCAGATAACTGAAAAGGCTGAATACCAAAGAAGTAATACTGATGATAATAAGTGAAAATACATACTGTAGTCAGACTACTGGAAACCAAGCCTGAGAAAGAAGCAACAGGAAATGTTTATGAAAAAAAAAGACACTTTAGATACTCAGAGTAGAATTTTTGTCTTAAATAACCCAAATCAGAAGATAATGAGCAACATTTTAAAAAGACCGTGTTTCAAAATTTTTAAAAAGCATGGAGGATGTAGCACAGTACAGAAGGCCTGGGTTCAGTCCCCAGCAGTGGGGGATAAAAAAGAACTAAACAGACAGAAGAAGGAAATGATAAAGGATGGAATGCAAAATGAAATAGCAAAAGAAAGAAAGCAACATAAAGAAAGCCGAAAACCACTTTTTTGAAAATATCAATTAAATACATTTAGCCATACTAGTCAAGAAAAAAATAGAAAAGCATAAATTACCATTATTGGAATAAAAGGGAAGATATTTCTATAAATCCTGTACACTGTAAAGAAATACTATAGCCAGGTGTGGTGGTGCACATCTGTAATCCCAGCACTCGGGAGGCTGAGGCAGGAGGATTGCTACAAGGTCAAGGTTGGCCTGGACTACAAAGTGAGTCTCAAAAGACAAACAAAACAAAACAAAAAAGAAATACTATGAACAACTTGATGCCAAAAATTTGAAGAAGAAGCTAGTAGGGTTGATTTGTTTAGGGAAGTAAAGCATCACTTTAAAATATACTGAGTTTGAGCTTAGGCAGAAAACCAGACAAAGATGTCAAAAACCACAGAGCAGTCCATATTAAAAACTCAAGAAAGGGGTTGAGGAAGGAAGGAAGGAAGTTGGGGTTTTGATAGATTTTCAGCTTGTTAAGCAAACTTTTCTTGTACATGAGAATTATTTTGCCTTGTGACATCTTTTATGGTTTAAAACATGAGATCCCTAAGACTTCTCTTCAGTATTGGAATTCTAAAAGGTGGTATTATCTAATACTGTTTCTCTGTCTTTAGAGAAATGTCAGTTATCCAGAGTTCGTTCCTAAGTATTCTCTTGAAAGTCTCCAGATCCCATCACTAAATCTTTCAGTACATTTTCCCCCCCCTAAAGATCAGGAAATACATTCTTAGTTTGCTTTAAATCACTAGTGGTGTTTTTTTGTTTTGTTTTGTTTTTTGTCTTTTTGCTATGCCATTCAGGAAGGCCTTGGGCTTGCTTTGTAGCCCAGGCTGGTCTCGAACTTGCAGTGATCCTCCTCCCTTAGCCTCCTGAGTGCTGGGATTACAGGAGTGCACCACCATGCCTGGCTACTACTATTTTTTATAGACTAAGATCTCAAACATTTTATCTAAAGATGGTATTTGTTTCATATTAGTTTTTTCTTCCACCAACTGCAGTCATTTAAATTATTTTTAATAGAACTTGTTCTGTTGTACTAATTTGTTTTATGTTTCATGTATTCATAAAACTAGAAAAAGTTTTACAATTTTTTACTATATGACTAAATGAATTTCTAAATTAATGCAGATCGAAATGATTATATACTACCTAATACATGAACAGTTAGTTGTTGATCTAGAAAAAATTATATTTTTACTGTGTAACAAAAATAAAATATGGGAGAGAGTTAAAACCTGACTTCATTAAAGAGGATAGAAGAGTCTCACCATCTGCTTATATTAAATAGAAAATACCAAGGAAAATTTTATTTTATGGAAAATGGAAACTTGCACATTAAAAATACCATAACCAAATTAAAGAGGAGAAAAGCTAGGGAAGAATGTCACAAGAATTATTCTATCACAAAAATTATTCTTAAAGATATAAATTAAATAAATAAGATGTCATATTTGCCTAGTAATACAAATTATTTTAATTTTTTAAATATTTGTTTATTTTTGTGGTACTAGGTATTGAACCCAGGGTTTTCACATTGAGCTGTATCCCTGGCCCCGTTTCATTTTTTGTTTTGAGGCAGGGTCATGCTAAGTTGCCCAGGCTGGGCTCAAACTTGTCATTCCTCCTGCCTCAGCCTCCCAGAGTGCTGTAATTACAGGTATGCTCCACCATGCTTGGTTAGGATTTTACATTTTTAAAAGATGAACATTATTTCTTTAGTGGCCAGCTAAAGTGGGATTAGATTCCTATCTTTCCTTCACTCTTAGTGAGAATATAAATTATGTCATTTACTAAAACTATTTTCATAACTACGTCTAAAAATGACTGAATCAACTGTTCTTTCATAAGTTCTAAGGAAAGAATCAGAGATTTGGACAAAGATGATTAATATCAGCATTAGTAATTTAAAAAAAGAGGAATGAGAAAAGAATAGAAATGTTTTAAGTGTCTAAAAAATAGAGAAAGTAATTGAAATAATCATAGTAGGAACTTAAGATGGAAAAGTTATTTGGTCTTTAAAAACTATGCCTTTGAACACTTTTTAACTAAATGAGGAAAATCTCAGCATATAATTTCAAACAGAAAAGTAAGATACAAACCTATGTATACCAAATAATCTGAATTTAATTTTTTTTAAATTACACACACACTTACACACACTTAGGCATTCTCATACCAAAACATTAACATTAGTTAGCTATCTCAGTGGTCTGAATTTCAAAGAGTGGACTATCTGTGTATAGCAAGAGAGCATTTCCACATCTCTTTGACAATGGTATGTCCTTGTTTGTTTCTTAGTGACCTATTAGTATTTTAAAGGGCAGTTTGGAGTACATTAATGTAGGCATGGTCAATAGAGAATGGATTAGATTGAGATTGGTAAACCATGGTCCACCAGCCATATCCAGCCTACTTCATGTTTTTGTAAATAAAGTTTTATTGGAACACAAGCAAACACATTTGTTCAGAGATTGTCTATGTATTGTATGATCATTTTCACACAATAATGACAGCAGTGAGTAATTGCAATTTAGACAAAGAGAAGGGCTGGCCTGTAAAACTAAAATACATACTGTGTATCCCTTTTCAGAAAGTTTGCCAACCTCCGGACTATTTGACACATGCTTTTCAGGTCTGATAGTTTGTGATTCTCTTATTTTTGGTCAGTGTTTTATTTAGAACTTTTTGAATGAAAAAACGGCAAGATTCAGGGAGGAAAACAGACAAAAGACAGGCAGGAAGGAGAAGAATATGAGGATAAAAGAAGAAAGTCAGATATGGTATCTGAATAAGTAGGAGAAATTTGCTCCCTGACTCCAAGGAGAACTGGCACCTACAGATAGGGTATTAGCACAGCTTTGTGACTCACCTCTGCAAGACACACCTGCTAGAAACACAGTGGAGATTATTGAAAGAGGAAAGAAATCTATTGTGAGAGGGCTTATCTTTATGTAGTATGTATCTTCTTTTAAAATATTTAAGAGTAGTTGGGTGTCTTTGACACAAAGTCATACTCCATAGGAATGGTTTTCTGATTCCCACCTAAAGTGTGGCTGGGTATACTGGCCATCAGCCTGCTGAAACACTAAATGAGATTTCATAGTTATAGTTTAAAACATAAAACATTTGTGCCACATCACCAGAAGACAATTTGCAGCCAGACTGGGAAGTAGAAACTGAGTTTTGTTTTGTTCTGTTCTGTTCTGTTCTGTTCTGTTCTGTTCTGTTCTGTTCTGTTCTGTTCTGTTTTGTTTTTTGAGACACAGGGTCTTGCTACATAGTAGTTGAGGCTAGCTTCAACTCACTATGTAGCTCAGGCTGACCTTCAGCTCATGGCGATCCCTTCAGCCTCCTAATTACTGGGATCACAAGGGTGTGCCACCACAGCAAGCAAGTTTTGTTTGAAATATACTTTCTTAATGAAAATATTTAGAATACAACTATTAATGTTTAATTTTTTATATGTTTTATTATTAACTGCAACTCTTGATTTTGGATCTTGCATCCTTTAAAATACTCAGTTGAACATAAACACTCTTATTTTTACTTTCTGCTGTTTCAAATTAATATTGTCTTTTTAAATGTCTTTTGAATGATACTTTCAAAACATTATTTAAATTATTGCAGGTATGTTAAGAGTAATAAAAATTAGGGGGAAATATCTGTGCTTCTGTTCACTAACTTTTTATTGGCCCTTCTTCCTGGGCGTTTAAATTTAAAAATAGATTCCCAAATTATTATAAGACTGGAATATAAAAACACAGAAATAGGCTTTTTTTCTTGTCAGTCCTTTCATACTGTCTGATAAGGGGCAGTTTTTTAGATCCACTACAGGAAGGAAGATTGATGAAAAGGGAGTAACATGAACTTGTTTTTAGTAAAGGAAATTCATACTTTACCAACCCATTTGATGACTTCTAGAATATTGTGGCCATGTTAGATAAGGATGCCTATTGAACATAACCTTTTTTTTTTTTTTTGACAGAAACATTTGTCCAAAATTCCATATAGTATCTGAGGTTAGTATTGAATAATAAAAGTTTTGGAATAAGTGACTCATGGCCTGGCATGATTAAAAGTTGGCTGGGTATCAGGAAATTTGTTGTCATTAGTGGAATATTTTAAATTTGAAGCACTGGAATATTCAGTAGTTGGCACTGGTAAATTCTGATCTGTAATTTTCCTTTTTTATGGCAGTAATTATAACTTTTGGAAGAGTTTTACTCAAGGTAACTATTGTAATTCTTAACCATGAGTTCTGTGTCTGGGAACTTCCTGAGGTTGAAAAATGAATCTTAATGTTAATACTTGAGTTCTAGATCTTGTCTCTTGTTAAGCAGACAAGAGTGATTACTGAGTGAATGAATCGGACTAAAATTCTGTGATTTTTTTTTCTTTCTATGAAACAGGAGGAATTAAATGATCTTTTAGGTTCCTTATCACTCCATATACTCTGTTAAATGCAGGTGGTTTTAGAAACATATGTAGTCAGTATATGGTGTATTAGACCTTTTCTAGCTAAGGTACTGACAGTTTGAAGCACTTTCAGTTAATAATTTTATGTTATCTGCCTTAATGTGTGTAACAAACCTTATGCTCGAAATCAGAAGTATTGGATTTATTTCCCATTTCCTGTGATGAGGTCATTAACCTAAACATCTGTTTCCTTATCTATAAGTATAAACAATAATCTATACCTCAGAGAGGTACATAATATAATAGTATATACAACATTTGTAAATTGTAAGCTGAAGGTAATAGTAATTTGGAAAAACACAAAGGCAAAGGCACCCCTGGAAATTCACTAGTCAGCATTAAAGTAAGTGAAAATGAAGATAAAATGTTAACTTCATGAAGCAGAGTTTTAAAATTTTTTTAAAGTAGACAACAGAAATCCTCTTAATAATCATTCAGATCACTTTGTTTTGCCAAACAAGAAAATAACCTTTTAAAACCAGATGAAAAACTGTCTGAAACAGTCTTGGGCAAATACAACACCTGTTCATTGTCAAAAATAAGAAGGTTTGATTGATCAATACAAAAGTAAATCAACCATTTAATCCTTCTTTAATCTTGTTTTTTAGTTAACCTTGTTACAAAACACTTTATTCATTGATAAAATATATGTTGAGGAAATTCTATATTTTATATAAAATCATGTGTTCATTTTGCTAAGTGTTGGGTTGCAGTAGTCAAACACAAGCAGATGTGGTTCTCTGCCCTCAGGGTTTACATTCTTTTATTGGAGACAGTACAAAAGTAAAATGAATAAGTAAAATAACTGCAGGTTTTATATCTACTTAAAGGAAATAAAAAGAATGCTCTCAGTTAAAGAATTAATAGAGAGAGTAGAATTTATTTAAATAGACAGAACCTGAAACAGTGATATTTATGTTGAAACCTGAAGTATTAGAAGGAGCCTGTGTGTGTTTGGTTTGGCTCATACATATACGCTTAAACATACACAAATACACAGGCACATTTATGTATAAACTTTTATCTGCTGAGATGACATACTTTTGTGACTTTATATTTACCAGTATTTTGTGGACATAATACTTACAGGTTTATCTTTTTGGGGGGGGGTAACCAGGGATCAAACTCACAACCTCGTGCTTACCAGGCAGGCATTTAAGCTGCTGAGCTAAATCCCTGGCCCCAGATTTATCTTTTTTTGACTCCTTGTTCACCAAAATAGACTTAAAGAGATGTGTTTTTAAGTTATCAATAGTAGTGTTTTTTTTTAATGAAATTTAAAAATAATTTAAGATTCCTATACCCTTTCATCAAATAGTCCTATTCATTACCATTTATCTTGCAAAGATAGTTAAATACATTAACACAGTGGAATACTAGATAGCACTTAAGAATTAGATCTACTTTTAGAAAATTTTCAGTTGTATCATTGATCAAGTTGAACAGTATGTGTAGTCTATTTCTTTTATGAAAAAGATGAGAAGAAAGGAAATAGAGTACATATGGTTATATGTGTAGTAAAGATCTACAAGCCTATACAACAATCTCCTAATGGTGGTTACAACTAAAGAATGGGATTAGAAAAGTGCAGAGTTGGGGAGTAAAAGACAACATTTGGTAAATTTTTGGAAAACAAAATAAAAAAATCTGTTACAAATTAATGTTTAAACATTTGAATCTATACCTAATGATTTGTACTTTGTTCAAGGTAGTTTTAAACTTTTGTGTTTTTATTTCTTAAAACAAAATGCTAAAAGAGAAAAAGTAGGTAAAGCATATTTGGTGATTTCTCCAAATGTTGGTTATTATCGCATCATTTTTCCTGGAAGATGAACCATGCCATACAGATTTGAAGACGCATAAGCATAGTTTACTAAAATATTAAAAAATTTGTTAAACCAAGTATTTTATTGAGTATATACGCTCTGTAAATAGAGATTTACAGTCATCTGGGCTACTGTATAGGATATTAAGAGAGATAATATGAAGTCATAGTCTAGCTAGAGATCTGAATAGAATTTAGCTCAGCTGGAGACTCAGTTAAGTGACTTGCTTTAAAATAACTACCATGAAAATCAGGACTAATATGTAAGATTTTACTTTTAAAATCGATGCCATTTTAGCAAGTTTAATGTTTCCAAGACAAAAAATGATTTATGTTCTTTCTTTTTGTTTATTTTTTCTTACTTTCAAATTCAATCTTTTAAGTCAGTATTGTGGTTAGACTTAATGACAAGGTCGGTCAGATGTATCACTTTGCTAGTGCTAGTGTGACCATGCATCTTGTGGGATTGAGACAATCTTACTTTGCTATCTTCATGCCAGCATAATTACCAAAAGACCTTTCTTCCACTCTTAGAAGTATTGGAGTGTTGGCAGTATATTCATGGTAACCCCAGTTATTGCCAGTTTGTCGAATCTGAAAGGTCGTGCACAATGCCAGGGTAAAGATTGTAGACTGTGAATTTAAATAATCATAATGCAAACTGTGCTGAATGCCAATGTGTTACTCTAATTCTGAATGGTAAGAAATTGTCCAATTTGACAGGTAAGGCAGTCTTTTTGAAGAAGGTGGCATTTGAACTGAGCCAAGAAGGACTTTCGATTGATCAGGTTATATGAACATGGAAGGAGGATTCATCTCAGCTGCAGAAATAAGGCTTAAAATGCATTTGGAGCGTAGCTAGCAGCTCAGTTTTCCAATATTCAAAGAAGTCTAAGTAAAGGAGTACACATCAGGAAAATTGTGTGTAGACCAGATTATTTAGTACCAAGTCAAAGCATTGGAATTTGTTGAGCAGTTGGAAGACCTCCATTATCTTTAAGTACGTGAGGAAACAAGTAGCCGTTAAGGGATTAACATATTGGAGGTATGCTGAGTGTTTCAGAGAGGAAAATAAGAACCCTGTGATAGCAGTTAGGATTTTGTACCAAATGTTTAAAGTCCTCAACTATGTGGTAGCAAAAGAGAAACTTGTAAGAGAAATGAAAAGATTGGAGTTTTATGCTAAGTAGAAGTACAGAGGAAGTCTCTGATAAATCTAAGGTTACTAAGATTGTGTTTAATCTACTTAGATTAACAAAATTTGTCCCCATTATCAATGAGTTGTGCTATAGTGGATACTCTGTTTTCACATAGCTTTGGCAAGGTAGACATATAAAATATAGTTTTTCTGTTTTTGTTTCTTTTTTTTGTGGCACCGGGGACTGAACTCACGACCTTGTGCTTGCCAGGCAGGCGCTTAGGCCGCTGAGCTAGATCCCCGGCCCTGGTGTTTTTGAGACAGGGTCTCACTATGCCGTTCAGGCTGGCCTTGAGCTCACTTTGTAGCCCAGGCTGCTCTTGAACTCACAACGATCTGCCTGTCTCAGCCTCCCGAGTGCTGGGATTACAGGCGTGCGCCACCACGCCCGGCAAAACATAGTTTGTTTAATGTGGAACATTGGTTTCATCTTCAGTGAAAGTTACGAATTTTAAGACCAGAACTTGTGTGTTGTCCAGGTAATAATTTAATGCCTCAGTGTTAATTTTTGATGTTTGGCAGTTAAATAGATGTCCTGCAGATCACCTTTCTGAACACTGAAGTTGGATTTATAAATTATCAGCAAGCTTCAGTTTGAATTTGATGCTACTATTTTGTTATAAAGAAAGAATTCATTATGCAGTGCTAAAACACCAGAAGGAAGATAGTATGCCTGAATATCTTGTAAGTGATAGCTATATTTAAATGATGCTGAATTATACAATAATGTCATAGTTGGCAGAATATCATTTGGATTTGAAAGACATCACTGACAATCTGGCTTCTTACACACTTGATCTCATATAGCTTCAATGTTGGATTAGTATGTTTTTGATTTTAGGTTATATGGTGTTGATATTGAAAATATCTCCCAACTGATGCATGCTTAAGAGACCTCCAGAAATAAAAAGTATGATATAACTTAATATGCACTTTAAGAACTTTTATCCTTGATATCAACATTTTAAACGTTATTACTGCCTCACAACTATTGTAATATTGTTCTAATATTTTAGCTGTTTTTTTGAAACAAATTTTGTTTGCCACCACAATTATTGCCTGAGTTTTCTCTTACATAGTGTGTACCTGAGCACTGCAGGCCTCAAGTGGTAAAATAAATGTGAGACTTTTTAACTAGATTCCAGATTGGTGCTGGTTTTCTCCTGACTTTTAGAGTTTCTCTTCAGTTTATACTCTTTTCACAAATTTGTGTAGTTGTAGTTTCCTTTAAAGGAAACTTTTGTTAGAGATCTTGATTGGGACTACTTGAATTCTGTTGCTTTTTTCACAATCTGAAGAAGAAAACTAGAATTTGGATTTCTGAATCTTGAAAAATACTAATGCTTTTTCTTCTTCAACACAACTTGAAAAGTTGATTATGATTAAAGAACATCATTAGGCACACTGAAACAAAATCACTTTTTCCTTTTTATTGGTCTAAATGAGCAACGAGAAAATACCTTCGAGAAAGCTGTATTTTTTTCTGGGCTCACTACTCTGGTAGGTGCGTCATTAATATGTGGCACACCTTTTTTAATGGGTGCTTTTGATGTCAGGAAAAAGTCAGATGACTTCCTTAAAATCGAAACATCCCTCCCGTGCACTAGAATGGGAGGAGTATTTTGTGTTCATTTTATTTTATAACTTCCTTCAATTGTTTGTATAAGTCATATGTTTAAATCAGCAGTTCACTGCCAGCGCTGCTTATCAGAAGACACGCGTACTAAAAACTCCCCAAGGGAATGTGCTCCCGTGTGATCATCTTAGTTCTTCTCCACTTTTGAGAGTTACCTCCTCAGAGAAGCTGTGACATCTGTGGAATCACCACTTGGAATTGTTACTTTCTTGCTTGAAAATAATCAGTTTTGAAAATGTACATTTGGCTATTTTTGCGAGTTTATGTTCATGTTGCCTCACCAGTCTTCTGTTTGGCTACTGTGCTGATGTACACTTCAGTATTGGTGTAGTTTTGAACTGTTTCATTTTGGAAGTAAATATTACCAGTGAAACTGAGTACCATATTCATAAGAATCAGTTAAAATTGAGCCTCAGGCTGCTGGAAAATCCCATCGAGTTTTTCTGGTATACTCCCTCTCCCTTTATGAAACCTGAGAACTTTGTGCTTCTCAGATCTGCAGTTCCCTTGCTGTAACTGAGCAAATGACCCTGCATCTCTCAGGTCATCAAAATTTGAGATTCTCTTTGTGATCTAATGCTTGGTTCATTTTTGATGATGGTTCTTTGGTTTTAAGTTTTCTGGGTATTATGATTTATAAGTACTTATTAGATCAAAGTTTTGTTCCTCACAGTATGTAGAGCTTTGCCTAAGTTTTGTCTACCTAATCTGTTAACTTCTAAGAATATGTTTTCAGTAAAGTATGATTAGAGAGTTGTTTAATTCTTGAATTTCTAACTATTATGTTTTATGTGTTCAGAAGTTGGTAGTGTGTTAGGAATTGTGACTTGACTTCCTGATGGATCACTGTATTTCATCAAATCTAAGACACCATGGATTATAAGATGCTACCTGACTTCAAAGATGTTAAAATCTGAAAAAGTGCATCTTAGAATCAAGAGAATGTGGTATTTGGTTTATAAGCAGGGAACACTTGTTTTGTCTTGGTTAATTCTTATTGTGGTCAAATCTTTTTTTTTTTTTTTTTTGCCTGATACTGACTTTAGTGCTTTCTTTTTAATAGCATTACCTCAGATATATTTTCTGTTCTTCCATTTTCAAACATTTGTTGCCCTTTTATTTTAGGGTTATCAACTATAGACAGCTTTACACTTAATGTTCTTAAGAGTTCTGCCATCTTAATTTGTTCTTTTCTACTTTTCAAATGGCTCCTCTAAAAAATTGACTCACATAAGCTGTGGGGTTTTTTCCTGGCAGCATTTAAAGTTAATCTTGATCTCCTTCCCCTCAGCAGACTTTATCAGACTTTCACTGCTTTCTTGCTCATATACTATTTTTTTCTTTCAAACTGTATTCTCTGGGCTACAATTTCTACTTTTTCCAGTTGATTCTTTTTCATTTACTTATCCTAATTATATTTTATAGTAAATTTCTCAGGAAGGGTGTGAAAGAAATAAAGCTTAAGCCTTTGCATGTCTGAAAAAATATTATTTAAAAATATATTTTCCCTCAAATAAAGTTGTATTATCATTTGTTAGCATACTGTTAGGAATTGATTTCTCATTCCTTTGATGATTTAAATTGCCTCCTTTATTCTTTGAAAGCTTTCAGGATTTTTGTCTTTTATCTTTTGAATCTGAAATTTCATGGCATAGATATTTCTTTTTTTACCTCTAATAGATATTGTCCAGCATTGAATGATTCCTTTAAATTTAACAATTTGCATCTGTTTTAGTGTAGAAAACTTACATGATTGTTACATATTTGATTATTTATTGTTCTTGCTACTTATTGTGTTGTCTCCTCTTAAACTTTTTTTAAGTGCTATATCTTGTCCTCCAATGTTATGGCTAGATGAACTCCTGGAATTACTTTCTGGTCTGCTAGTTTTATTTTTTAGTCCAGTTTGCTTTTCTGTGTACACACACACACACACACACACACACACACTCACTCACTCACATTATTTGGCAGTGTTTCAGATGGAATCCAGGGCCCTGAGCATGGTAGGCAAACATTCTACCACTGAGCTACATTCCCAGCCCTCCGCCTGTGTTAAGAACCTATAATTTAAAATAGTTTTAGATTTACAGAAAAGTTATGAAGATAGAGTTGCCATATATCCCACACCACTTCCCCTACTGTCAACATCTTATATTAGTACAGTGTATTTGTGATAGATACATTTTTCTTAGCTGAAGTCCATGCTTTGTTCAGTTCCATTTTCTTTTCCAGGGCACTGTCTAGGTTAGAACATAACATTTAGTTTGCATTTCCCAATAGGATCCTTTTGGCCATGACAGTTTTTCAGAGGTTTTTTTGTTTTGGTGACCTTAACAGTTTTAAAGATCACTGGTGATTTAGCTCTGGTAACCTGACTGGGCTCATGTTTGTCAGGTTTCTTTACTATAAAGTTACCCTTTTTTCACCTCTCTGGTGTTTGTTTGCTTGCTTGTTTTTTGTCTTATTGAGACAGGGTTTTGTTATGCAGTTCAGACTGGCCTTGGGCTCACTTTGTAGCCCAGGCTGGTCTCAAACTCGAAGTGATCCTCCTGCCTCAGCCTCCCAAGTGCTAGGATTATAGGAGTGTGCCACCATGACTGGCTCATAACTATATGATCTTTAATGCACATTGAAACTTTTCTCCTCTGCCAGATTTGACTGTAGATTTTCTGTATTCTTTTGTTTTCACCCACCACTATCTTAAGAATTCTTCAACATTTTAAGATTGGCATCCTTTCTTATACAAGTAGTAGTTTCTTTAATTCTAAAAGACTTTGGAAGGAAAGGCAGGCATGTGTGCCTAGTGCAACTTGATCCCATCTCATTCACTTTTAGTTCATGAGTAGCTTTGTTAACATTCATGGCAAACTTAACTCTACCAAGAAACACTGAATCCTTTAAATATGTTACCTCTTTTAATCTTTATGCCAACACAGTAACATAAATACTGTAATTTGTATGTGTACTTAAGAAAACCAACTATTAAGTAACCTGCCCAGGATCACAGAACTAATGTATCTGTTGGAGCTGGGATATGACTGTCTTGGTCACTTTTCTCTCCTTGCTGGGACAAAACATCTGACACCCAAAGTGAAGCAAGGAAAGGTTTGTTTAGCTTACAGTTTCTGGAGATTTCAGTCCATAATCAGCTGGCTCCAAGGCAGGGTAGCATGGCTCAGGGGCAACACTTTAAGGCAGCAGCCAGAGCAAAAAGAGGAAAAACAAACCTCTTCTCCTCTCTTACATAGGCTACCCCGCCCCAGGGCAGGTGTAGCACTCACAAAATGTCCTTGCCCTCCTTTGTACAGGATGAGGATATTTACAAAGTAAGAACCCTGGCTCCCTGCTGAGTCTCTCAGATAAAGGTCTGAACTACTGGAGTTGACACAATGTATTAACCATAACAATGACCTACCCTGTCTGACTTACTGCACTAGAGATCTATTTGGTACAGAGTACTAAACACTCTGTGGTACTGTGAATGTGTTACTTCTACCCTAGGAAACTCAATTAACTTCAGTTCCTTGTGTATTGTATACTTTATCATTTAAATTGTTTGCTACATGCTTGCCTCCCTTCTGTCAAGACCAAATCCTGTATATCTTTCAAGGTTCAATTTTGAATGCTACCTTAGCTGCCGTGTTTTTGGAAGTCTTCCAGCAGAAGGAAAACCTTACTTTTGACTTCACTTTATATTTGACCTCCCTTCTGTCACTTTCTACTTTGTATATAATATAGTCATTGATGCATACAACTTCTTCTCTACAGACCTGTAAGATCACTGGGAAAAGAATTTGTATCTATCATTGAAGCCATGGATGTTACTTACCTTAATAATTGCTAGCATTTTTGAAAATGTATCATTTTAGTAAATATTGTTCCTGAATAATAAGTATTTATGTAATTGTCATCTTTAACTTATAAATATATGCTGTTAAATCTGTTTCTATATCATAGTTGTTGGCTCATTATAAATATTTGTATGAATTTATTTAAATACAAGTAAGGAATTTTGAGCTTACCTGTTTTAAGCCTGCTTTGTGGATTAGTATTTATGAATATTGATGAAATGGCAAATGATTTTACAGTTAAAAGGGCTCCTCATTATACGAGCATCAGTAAAACGATCTGAATATGCATGAACATTTCAAGGAGGTTGAAACAATTTGGGAGCCATTTGCATGCTAACTAAGCATTTTGATTTCTTCTTCTATAGATGTTAAATAGTATTGATTAGAGTATGGAAGGTGATTCCCAAATCAAAAGTAGGCATCAAATAAATCATTGTTTCTCTCTCATAAACCTTGAAGGAAAACAACATATCTGTCAAGTCTTAAGTGTGATGTCAAAGTTTCTCAAAGCAGTGTGTTTATAAGCTATCTTTCTTTTAAATACACAACAAAAATGTTTGTAGCATTTCAGATTTTTAGCAAGAATGTTTTTGTTTCAGAAAATCAGAATCATAGAACTGTAATTATTTCCCTGTACAGTTAGTCTTTATGGCAATCTTACCATTTTTCTGTGGTAATGTATTCTTTCTCACAAAACATTCCATTTAAGCTCAGATTGCCACTGTTTTCGTTTTCTTTTTCTTTTTTTTTTGCAGTACCAGGGATTGAACTCCTGACCTCACACTTGCCAGGCAGGTGCTTGCACCACTGAACCAAATACCCCAGCCCTTGTCTTTTTGAGACAGGGTCTCGCGGTGCCTTTCAGGCTGGCCTTGAGCTTACTTTGTAGCCCAGGCTGGTCTTGAACTCACAGTGATCCTCCTTCCTCAGCCTCCCAAGCGCTGGAATTACAGGCATGAGCCATCACACTTGGCTGCCACTGTTTTCTAAAACTTTTGTCTCACCTGTACTTTGAACACGTAGAATCTAGTTTTAGGCTTTTTGCACTCTCTTGACAGCCTGTGGGGCACCCAGCAGAGTGGGATAGTGTGCAGCTGCTTGAGCCATATCTATTTTGTTTGTTTGTTTTGTTTTTGTATGAATCTTCTGAAAGCAGATGTTTATAAATTATGATAGTATAAGAAGTTGCTAATTCTAAATCATCGCCATTATGTAGCATTATTCCTCTACTTAACTTTCTTTAATTTGGTATTGTAGATGGAATTTGGAAATGGTGACTAATTTTATTAGTTTTTATAGGGAAGAAGGAATCTGTCTTATACTTCTCATGACTATCCATGAAATATGACTTATCTGTTGAGGGGCACTATTGGGAACACCAGTGTACACCTTGAACTTGGAACAGTTGTATGTTTTTCAGTGGCTTTTTATGTGACAGATTACTCTTAGGAACAGACAATATGCACTACTCAAATTCTGCTAGTGTTTTTATTTTTAATAAAGTGCTGTGATTAATAACTTAGTATAATTGTCTCCCCATTGAGTGTAAATGCTTCATTTGAGTCTCTTTAATCTGAAGGAATAGTTGTTTTATTAGACTCTTTGATTTTCAGGGTTTGTTGTTTTTTAAATTGCTTCCTTTGAACTATTTGCAGTGGGGCAGGGAGCTGCTTTATCAGAATTGTGGAATAGAACCTAGTAGGCAAATTTTGAGGATGAATATTGATATCTGTGAACATTTATGCATACTTGTTTTATAACTTAGAATGAGAGAAGCACGTGTAGCAATTTTGATTGGTTTTCTATTGAAAGTTATAAAATACAATTTACTTTTGGCCTACTGGTATTGTGGAGATAATGTCTGGTAGATGCAATCTGAAATGCCAAAGTGCTTTTACTGAGTCTTTTTTCTTTCAAATCAGACAAATAAAATACGATATGAGAAAAAAGCTGGACAAGAAAAACAAAACTATTGAAAAGTAGACAAATTATTAACTGAGTTTTTCCTGGAATGTGGTATCTCGCCTATTGGTAGGAAACAGTTCTGTTTCGCCTTTGGGGTTGTGATATTCTTCAGCCTGGCCATTCCTACTTTGATTTTTAGGAATCTGACTGGGATTAGAAGTGTTTCCTGTAGCCTTAGAATAATTTTTCCTTTTGTTCAAGAATCCACAGGGCAAGTTGGGCCTCTTCAGTACTACCCATCAAGTACTTCATTGGCCCGCAAACAAGAGTTAGTGTAATTGAGTTGAAATTGAGTAACTTCATATGAATTCAGGATCATTAATAAGACTTGAAAGCATATCCTGTGAAATTGAGTGGTGAATGCACGTAACTTTTATTTTTTTATTTTTATAGCTTTTATTTAAAAACAAATTGAAACTTACAAAAATTAGAGCAAAATAATTAAGACTTTATTTGAAAGTTTAATAGCTTGTGTATTGTTTTGAATATGTAGCATATATTTGCTTATTCACAAACACTGTTCTGGTCTTTTTTGGTTAATAAGAGTATTACTTTTGCTTTAATTTGAATGTTACAGAGGAACTAGAGCTGTCTGATTTCTTATAGTTGTCTTTATTTTCATAAAAACAATAAATCCTCTATAGAAATATGTAAGTTCTTGCTGGAGATATGGCTCAGTGGCACAGCACCTGCCTGGCAAGTGTAAGGTCATGAGTTCAATTCCTGGCACCAAAAAATAATTATTTATTTCATATTTTAAAGTCCTTTATATCCCCAAATTAGTATACTTTGTTCTTGCTTCCTTACCTTATTTATAAGATTTATTCATTCATGATGTGTAGCAGATAGTACTTTCTGCATGAGAAACAAATGATGCTACCAAAATAAAAAGACATACTTCATATAATGACCAGAGCTTAGCAGTACTTTTAATACAGCATTTTTATTATAGTGGTACTTCTTTGAAAGAGATCCTCTGATAATTATTATAATATGTTAAAAGCATTTGGAACTTGTACTTTCTGACTATGATAGAGTAAGTGGTACTGGAATAGTCTACCTGCTATAAACAGCTAGACAAAATACATGAAATAGATATTTTTAGACGTTTGAAAACATGGCAGACTGTGATCACTAAAAATAGGAAAACAAATGAGGTGAGCCCATAATTACCTCAGCTTTCTGCATGGAGACACCATCCTGCAGCAGGGCCTCACTTATCAACCTAGCTGGAAGCAGACAGCAGTACCGGTGAGAGAAATCTGGGTTTAAGGCTAGAAAGGTTGTTGGCATTTGGGAAGCAGACAACTGGAGAAAAGAGAAATGCTCAGGGGAAAAGCTCACAAAAGTTGCATAGGATTCCCCTTGAGTCTTTTGGATCCTGTATCCTAGTCTCTGTCCGTTTATAGCACTTCTTTAGTCTTTCCTGAGCATACCCTTGATGCTTTTGAAAAGTCTTGGTCATATGTTTTGTATAGTGTTCTCAGTATGGGTTTGTCTGATATTTTCTTACAATTACATTGAAGTTAAGGATTTTTTTTTTCTAAATACCACAGAGTGATTGCTCTTTTCAGTATACTCCTATCATAGGTACACTGCATCAGTATATCTTACTTGGTAGTGTTAACCTTAGTTGTGTGACTTAAGTTGGTATCTGCCAGTATTAATCCTTCTGTGATTGTCCCTGAACCCAGAGGCTCTTTGGTGTCCTGAATATAAATCTGCTGACTGTAGGAGAAAGGATTTAGAGGATTAATAGCTGTTTCTACAGACTTTCAAGTAACTCCTCTGTCCTTCATGTCATCCCTTCTTGCTAAAGTGCTGCCACTTCCGCAGGGTCAGCTGGCGGGAGTCTCCCCAGTCTGTCCTGGAGGCACTCACATTGACTCTTTTCCATGTAATAATTTACTTCTTCATATATTTTAGTTTACCCAAAGTAGCTCTCTGTTTCATCACAAATGGAGTTTGTGTTGTCCTGTTTGTTGTTAGCGAGTATGTATAAAGTGGTAGACCCAGAAATGTACTTGGCCTTCTATCCTAAAACTGAAGCCAAAATAGCCTTTCAGAAACTAACTGGCATCATGTTTCAAGCTTTTAAATACACAAACCTTTGGTTTAGCATTTTTACTTCTAGGAATTCAGCCCACGGAAATATTTACACATGTGCACAGAGATACATGTATTGGAAAGTTTTCAGAAACATTGTGAGTAGTAGCCAAGAAAATTAAATAATGGCAACAACCCACATGTGAGGAACAATGAGGGAATGGTTAAGCCGTGCTATAGCTATACTGTGGAATATCTTGTAGTAATTAGGAACACTGAGGTTGGTTTTTATGTTCTGACTTGAGAGGCTCTTAGACATACTACATCATGTAACTGTTTGCAAAGCAATGTACTCGTTATCCTATTTCCATATTCATGTGCTTATTGAAGTATATTTGTGTTGCTCATCTTTCTGTTGCTATACCAGAATACAGTGCCATCAAAAAGAAAACTACTTTACCAGTGTGTAAAATAACGAGCAATAGTATTTGGGGGGCAATGAAAAGGGGAACTTTATTCCCTTTACTCTGTGTACTTCTGTATTGCATGCAGTAGTTTTTTTAGCAAGCTTACTGCATTTTTATTTTTAAATAATGTGAAATAGTTTAGCAACTGCTGGGAGTTTTCATGCAGACACTCTCTCTAGTAGATTCTGCTGTATGGTATCTCAGATAATATCCAGTCAAGATTCCCCAGACTGGATTACTGTTTGAAGAATAGGTATCATGATCAAACAAGAATAAGAAATGCTAGGTTAACAAACAAAAAAATTGTTTTCTCCTATAGAATTGATGATTAACACAAAAACATGCATGGCAAATCTCCAGTCTCTCACATTTGATTGTTGTTTTCCCAAAAGTAATGCTCTGTGAAACTCTACGTCCGTTGACCCTGCAGTTGTGTTTAGAGTAATGTACATCATGTGAATCTGACTCTATGCAGATTAATGCCACCATGAACATTCTGAGAATTATCAATTTAATTGATTCCTTTACATAAGCAAATGAAGGGCTAGGGAGGAAGAGCTTTTTCCAAGAGACTCAGACTTTAGAAGTTCAGAAATTTTGAAAGAAATTTGGGTTTCAAAAATAAAACTTAAATGTGCCTAATCAGAGTTTACTTCACTTATGTGAGTGTTGGATTAGGACAATTGGATCTACTTAATCAAGTCCAACAGGTCCAGCCAAGAATTTAAGGATTCCCATCTTCCGAAACTCTTACAGGTTATATATAGTGGTTAAACTCATAAACTAGTACAAATAAACTTTTGTCAGTCACAGATCCACAATATTAAAACAGGAGCCATTAACTACAGGGAAACTAGAGTTGAAAGTGAATTCTCATAAAAACTAGGAGTAGCTCTAATGACTTCCTCAACATAAGCATTAAAAAAAAAAAAAAAAAAAAGAAGGAGAAGGCTGATGCTTCTTGAGGACCTCACACAGCTCGCTTCAGCTTGGGCTACCTAGGAGCCTACTGAGGCCATTAGGTTTCAGAGACTTGAGTGTGCGGCTGCTGCCAAGCATTTGAACAGCAGGTTCCAGCTAACAGTGTTTTTGATGTTCATGTTTTGGAAATCTGATACATTTTCTTAACAGATTTCTCAGTTGCCTTTGTCTTGAGCCAGACTTACATGGTGTTTATTGCTCTACAAGCAGGAGCAGTGTGAATAATGAAGCTGGAAGTCTATTCTTGTTCAGTAGCTGGGCAGATCAAGAGCGCAGCATGTCTAGGAAGTGAGTCTAGAAAGCAAGTTTGGGACCCGTCTGTGAAGGACTCTGAACTCTGTGCTGAGGTGTTGAGACTTATTCTATGGGTCATTTTGGAGCAGGGGGATGATGTTATCAGAACTTTTACTTTCAGCAGTGAACTCAGAGGCAGAAGGGAAGGAAACTAAAGTCTTGTTTTCAAAGATTTTTAATTGCATTTGGCCTAGAGATCTGTGTTTCTTTTATACTTTGGGCACATAGATAACTAAATAAAATTTGTAAATATTTTTGAGTCGTTTCTGGGCATTTTAATTTTGTGAAGACTTTAGATAGGTTAATGTTAAACTCAGGTGTTTTGAACAACAGAAATGTCCTGGGATGCCATATGAGTCCTGCTGTTTTATATTAGGGCAAAAGTATTTTTAATAGTTTCAACTAGCCAGTCTTTCATTTCTTTAACAATTTTATTGAATATAATTTACATAGTATAAAATTCACCTAAAATCTTGGCTACACTCCCAGAAGTTGTCTTGCCCATTTGTAATAAGTACTTATCCTTAGACTAAATCTCCCACCCCCCAGAATGTACAACCACTGATGTTTCTACTGAGTTTTGGAGTTTTATAATCTTGTTTTTGTTTTCTAAGGTCTGTATCTATAGATTTGTTTTTATAGGGGTGACTCCAGTGTCTGTAAGTATTTATTATGACTATAGTCATAGGTAATCAGTGATTTGCTTTCTATCTCTAAAAGGACTGAAGTGCCCTTTCTATAAATAGAATCACATAATATGTATACTTTTCTGGTGGTTTATTTCATTTAGCATAATACTTTTGAGATTGTTCACATAGTAGCTTATATCTCTGTTCCATTCCTTTTTATTGCCAAATAGTATTCCATTATATAGATATCCCTCCTTTTGTTTGTCTGTTAATGAATTGATGGCCAGTGATTTAACTCAGCCGCATAAACACCTACCTGGCAAATGCAAGATCATGAGTTCAATTCCTGGTATTAAAAAAATAAAAATGAATTGATGTTCATTTGGGTTGTTATCAGTATAAACTAATATTACAATGAATATTATTACAACAAATGTGCATCTTTGTGAAGGGAGTTGTTTTTATTTCTCTTGGCTAAGTTTCTAAGAATAGAATTCGGAATTACAGAATATATTTTAATTGTTACTTCAAAATATTTTTAAAATATGTCTGAGGCCCTTCTGAAACATTTTGTATTGACTGTTGTTTTTCCCAGAGTTAGAGTAACACTTCATTGCATCTTTTCATCTTCTGTCTAGTATCAGGTATTTTGAAAACATTTTGAAACAACTGTGGATGCTGACTTCTCCTCACTCCCCTAGCTGTTCTTGTTTTGTTGTTAGGTCAGTTACCTGGACTAAATCTCCCTTCCCTGGAGTGTGCAACCACTGATGTTCAGGGTTTTATTATCTTGTTTTTATTTTCCAAGAGTCTGTATCTATAGATTTGGTTGTATGGGGGTGACCACGGTGTCTGTAGATTAACATTTATCTAAAGAATGGTCACAAGTTGTGCTCAAATATCTTAATAAGCCTGGACTGTGAATTGGTGGATATTTGTGTGGTTTGGGGAATATTTTTCAAACTTTGAGTTATTTTTTAGTCTGCCCCAGCTTCTGCTTTCTACCAGGTGCTCTCATGTCTTCTAAATCCGTGCCTGGGTTCCATTTGCCAGGAATGCATAGGAGGCTTGGGCCTGCTCCAGTCTCTGCAGCACCTAATGTGGCTTCCGGTTAACCTGGAATACGTGGAGAGCTTACTGAGCTTTCTGTCATTTTCTCACCTCATGGCACACCTTGCTCCAGAGTCTGTTATCTGCTTACCCCTAAAAAGGTCACATCCTCAAGCTGGGGGAGCATAGGCACTGTTTTTACCTGAAGTATGATAGTTTCATGAATTAATGCTTCTCCACTTGATACATACTTTTGATCAGTTTCCAGGCTTGTAACAGTTTACTCATCTTTATGGTTCTTTTGGGAGTGAGAATCTGCTAAGTTCTTAAATCATCGTGCCAGAAATCCAGAGTCTCAGTACTCGGCATCTTACCTTGGATTCTGGTTCATCGTAACTACCTGTTTGATCCTCTGTGTATGTCTCCTACCTGCTCAGCTAGGACACGAAACAGCAGCAGTAGAACCCATGTGGAGAAAGAACACTGAGACTATCATACACGTAGATTTTTTTCTATAGTTAAGTTCATTAGGCCATTTACAATTACTTGGCATTTTTGCACTCCTTGTTTAACAGATAAAATACACATGCATCATTACAATACACATGGATTATTATATAAACGTTTATACGTATATGATTTAACAACTAAAATGCCTTAACAAGATTCTAGACACATTGGTCTCTTGACTGACATTTCCCTGAATTCTCTTCCATTTACTAATTTGATAAATACTCATTTATTGATCATCTAAAGTAGACAGGGACAGTGAGTGATGAAGCAGGCCCAGGTCTTGTCCTTCAGCAGCATATGGATTACTGTGTTCAGCGTGAACACGGAACAGTGCAAATAGGAAGTGCTGGAAGCCATGAATGAGTTACAGATTGGTGCTGTAGAACTTCAGTAGGGTAATGAAATTTTCCTGAGTGATTCCGTTGCCACCCCTTAACTCCCTTCGCCTAGTTCTCTCTGCTCACATCCCCTCCCTGCCTGCCTGTCTTTCTTTCTCCCTTTTCTCCCCTTTTCTCTTTCTTTTCTTTCATAGAAAATATTTATTGAGGGAAAAAAAGCTTCTGTTTAAGAGGGACAAAAGGGAATGTTAAAAGGGTAACATCCTTTACCTGTTACCCTCTTAAAGCTGATTATGGTAATAAGCAACATGTACACAGTGCTTCCCTGTGTACTTTCCTGCTTGCTGTTTTTCAGATTTATATCAGCTGGGACACAGAGAGGGAGCATTACTGTTTGCAGTTTATAAATACGGAGACTGCTAATCAGACAAACTGACTTGCCTACTCTTACACTATTAAGCAGTGACAGAGTCAAGTTTTGAACATAGGATTTTGGTCTCTCTTCAGCATGCATTGCTGCGTCTCACCTAACAAACTTCCCTTCTCTCCAGGAGTAGCTGGCTAGGGAAATGAGGCTTGGTAAGTCAGGTCAGAGTATGGAGACAGCAGAGCAAACTGTGTTCTGGCTTCTCTTGGGACTGTTACCCAATAAGAATTTTTAATGATTTAATTTTACAACAATTAGATCTGTATCTCCAGCTGTTAGTTTATACTTTTCTTGTGTTGGATTATGACTTTAGGCAAAGCATGTTTAAAACCAAGTTCACCATCTTGTTCTCTTAATATTCCCTTTGTTCATTAGTGACATTTCTCCTTACCCAGTCAGTCAAGCCAGAACCCTAGAAGTCCTTGACTCCTCTCTAACCTTGATCGCAGCATCTAATCCTGTCATTTCTATCCAACCTCACAGAGCTGTCATGTGAATAAACTGACCTAATATATGAGAAAGTACTCTGAAAACTCTGAAAAAGAGACATTTATTTCTTCTGAGGCAGCACATCTGTTGAAGCATATGGGACAAGAATAAGTTCTCAAAGGTCATTCAGACTTAACTTTCTTACATTGACACTTGTTTCAGTGAATATACGCTCACATCTAGAGAAAAACTGGATTACGTTTTATAGCAACCTATACTCTTATAAACGTTTCCATTGAGGTGGTGAAAAAGAATGGAATAAGAGGATAAGCAATTTGCCTAAAGTAGCACAGCAACCAGTGATACACCCAGACTAGAAGTCAAATTCCCAGCCTCCTACTGGTTAACTCCAAAGGCCTCTTAGACCAAAAATTAAAACTGTTTTTATTGCTCTACTGCTTACTGTCATCTAGGGCAACTGGCTAGCCCTTTTAAATGTTGGTCTCTTCATTTAAGATAAAGATTAAGTGATAGAATGCTGATTTCTTAAGGTTGTTGTGAGGCTGGAATGACCCGTAGAAGGATTAGAGTACTGTGTAGAAGTGGTGTTGATTACCCTTTCTCCAGTTCCACCTATCTAGAAACCTCAGGTTGGCTCTTCTCTGCCATTTCCTTTAAAGAATCTATTTCACTTGGCACTTTTTTTAAAATAATGCTTCATTTAGACTTTTTTACAATCCACAAGTTTCCAGGTTATTGTCCTGCCACTTCATTTAAAACTATGGCCACGATTTTTGTGTTTTCTTCTCTACCTCTCTCTTGACTTTCCCATTAAGTTTATGGTACAATGGCACAGTTCCTTTTTTGGGGAGGGGTGCTGGGGATCCAACCCAGAGCCTCACACATACTAGGCAGACTCTGTACCACTGAGCTATACAGCCTTGGCCCTTAGACACAATTCTTTTAATTAAAAATTGTGAGATTAAACTTGGAACTTCTGAAGTTGGTTTTAGGTTCAGTATTAGGAATAAACTTCTAAAAGCAGAACTCCCCTACAGTAGAATGGGTAGCCTTCCGAGGTATCCAAGCCACCTTGGCTGCAGGTGTACAGACAGAGGCTTTGACTAGTGCTACTGTTTCATCTCTGTATCCAGTCCTTGAGCGCCAGAAACCATTGTAAATTACATTGTAGTGAGGATTATAACAAATAGTTAAGCTACCTATTTTATTGTTGTGTCTGGAATTTTTGATTCAGAATTTTATACTGTCACAGTTAAATAAATCGACAGGATGAACCATGCAGTATAATTTAGCAATGTGCGGAAGGTTGTCCACACAGAAAGCTGAGTTTAATACTAAACTTCAGGCTAAAGCTGAAGGTGCAGCTTTCAGACCTCTTGCAGGGCTGAAGACACCCACAGCTCTGTAGTGAGGTCATGAAAATCCAGGATCTCTGTTGAGGGTAACTAGGCTTGTCCGTACTACATACATTCTGTATTTCAATAAAGTAGAAGATACTGCTGTCAGTCATATCACGAGGTTTTATATGTAAAGTTTAATAGATGTTGCATGCTGCTTTAGGATTAAGATTACTTGGGCACTACTGTGTCCTTTGATATGTGTTATTCTCAGCTCTCACCCTCCTGTGTCCCTTACCTACAACCATTACAGTGGCCAGAAAGTCTGCTTGCTCTGCAGTGATGTGTCTTGAATAGTGCCCATTAGTTTTCAGTAGTTACCTCTGGCCTGCATGTTAGCCTTCAGTTTAATGACCTTTTTTATGTTCATTCATTTTATTTTATTTCCCATCGTGGTTTTGTTTATTTCTTTTTTGTTTTTTGTTTTTTCTGTTCTCTTTTTAAAAACCGTCGTGGTTTACCCTTCATATTCCCCAATGTTTGCACATGACAAGATGTTGCCATCCCAACATTACCTCCCACTTCACTGACCAGTGCCACTACTGACCATCTAGCACCAGCCACAGCGGGACCACTGCCTTCAGCACCTCGAGATGTTGTGGCCTCCCTCGTCTCTACCCGCTTCATCAAACTGACATGGCGGACACCTGCATCTGATCCTCCTGGGGACAACCTCACCTACTCTGTGTTCTACACCAAGGAAGGCATTGCTAGGTAAGTGCTGGTGGCCTGTGATTAGGTGCACCCCACCCAGTCATGCTCTCCCCAGCTCTTTGTTGCATAGGATCTCTTATTAATTCTCAGTCCAGAAAGTGAGGTTACTGTCCTGCATCTTTTCCAATTTTAGGTGATGAAATAAATTTTGACACAGACCAAAATTCTGGTATTCTTTCCTGTCTTTCTGTGATAACTTGGGGAGAGAGTAAATAGAGCTGCTCGAGCTGCAAGTATTCAAATATAACCAGTTACCCGTTTTTTTTTGTAAAATTCGGTCAGCACAGATCCTAGAAATTAAGGGAGACTTAATGTATTAAAGTAATACAAAGTGAGTGTAGGCCTGCACCTCTCATGTGATGTGGGCTGCTGAGCTATGGGTGTCTCTTTGATGATGTAAGAGTTGTTGCAGTGACTCATCTTCCAAATACAGTGTTTTCTTTAAGATTCCTCTCCGTCTCCACCCCTCAGCAGAGTTCACGTGACTTCTCCATTGTTCTTCTCCAGACCACTTTTGTCCACAGCCTGGCTTTAATGTGTCCGCCTCACCCCGCTTCCTCAGTTGAACTCACTTTCTAATGACACCTATCTAATTCTTATCTGCAGCATTTTCCCCAGTCCTCTCAGTTGCTTTCCTCTCCCGCACTTCACACCAAAATAAGAAAAATAAAATACTGTTTTCGTTAGGATCCTGACACACCAAAAGAAGCTTGTGTTTCTACTAGGGTACTTACATTTGATATGCACACTTTGAATTTGATGCCACACTGGCAAGTTCAGCAAAAGTAGAACTTTAATATTCAACAAGTTTGAATATTGAGATGTGAGTGACATAATTTGAGTCTGTTGGAGCTACATACTGGATAATGTTTACCTGAATACTATTGTATTGGTTACGTTCCCATTGCTGGAACAAAGTACTCGACACTCACAAATTAAAGGAGGATAGTATACTTGGCTTGTATCTCCTAGTGTGTTCCATCCAGAATTAGCTGGCTCCAAGGCAGAAACAGCATGGTAGAGGCCCCTAGCCAAAGACAGATGTTCATCTCCTGGCAGCCAGGAAGCAAAGAGCCAGGGGAGGAGCCAGAACAAACAATACACCCTTCCAGGTCACACCCCCGATGAGCTGCCTGCCTCTTCTCATCAGACTCCTCTTCCTAACAGCATAGTCAGCTATGAACTCATCAATGAACTAGTCCATTGAAAGTATAGCACCCCTTAACCCCGTCATCTTGCAGAAGCCTCCTCTGTGAACGGGAGACTTTCAGGGGACATAACTATACTGGATATTTTGGATAAGTAAATAAGTTCTTTATTCAAAAAGATAAAACATTATTTCCAGCCCAGAAGCTTCAGACTCAGCATTAAAAATCCAGCAGACCTTGAAATCTCATTGCAAATCTCACAAGAGTTCACAGAATGAAGAAAGCATTTCGTAATTCTTCTGCATTGTAAGCTCTGTTTTCACTGTAGGGCCTTTGCCATTGTTGTTCAATCTACCAGAAATATATTTCCTCACAAAGAACTCTCTGTAGCTTCTTTCCTGTCATCCTCAGATGACACCTCCTCAGGCCTTCTCTGCATACTCACCCACACTTATTCCTCAGTCACCTTCACACTGTGGTATATTACAATCACCTCATTTCTGTGCCAGTTGTTAAATTTTCTGAAAATTTTGCAAGCCTGATGACATAAATTGGCAATTGGTGTGGGTATTTACAGTGACCAAAGCCGTAAGCCAGTGTCTTACGGCTTAGGTTGTTAAACATCCACCAGAACAGTGCTGCTGTTGCATCGCCCATTTTGTTGGTTTGGGTTATTTTGCTTTTGTTTTGGATGTTTTTCTGAGCACTTACCATTCTTTAAAACGTTTTGTTATGTACTTACTGTGTTTATTTTGTTCAATAGAATATCCCCTGTACTTGGAATAGAGCCTGGCATGTAGTAGCACTAAATAAATGCTTATTAAGTTATAAATCAATTTTTAGTCATTGAAAAAATAGATTATTCATGAAATAATGTTGAGATAATTGTCATTTGCTGGGGGAGATAAATTGTTCTCATTTTACATTGTGTACAACGTAGATAAAGAGATAAATACAGGTAAATATAGGTTAGGGCTAGGGTAAATATAGCTAAATAAATATTTTTAAAATTTATATTAGAAAAAATATAGAAACTTTTTTATTATTTTGGAAGTGGGAAAGGCCTTTTAAGAAATAGAAAACCCAGAAACCATGACTACATAGATAATGTGTATTATTATTATGTTTTTGATAATGTGTATTATATAGCAGTGTAAAATTCTCATGTGCTAAAATGTAAACAAGATCAACATCTTAAGTGACAAGTTAGAAAAAATGTGTGGCGTTTATAAAGGATTGTATTGACACCTGTTATAAATTAAGAACTTCTATAAATCATAAGTTTAACTTATGATTTTAACTTTTGGCAAGTGATATCAGCAGGCAATTCAGAGAAGTTAGTGCATAGCCCATGAAACTTTGAAACTTATTTCACCATCACTGGCAATCTTGGAAATGCCAAAATTATCTTCGGTTTTTAATCTGTGTGGCTGACAAAATTCTGTGTCCAGTACTAAATGAGTTGAAAGCTGGAAAGAAATGTTAGGCTACTGGTGAAAGCATTAAGTCTTTAGGGAAGGTCATTTGGTTGACTTTTAAATCTACATGTGTGTGTGTGTGTCTGGGGTGGTACTGGGGATTGAGCCCAGGGCCTTCACACTGAGCTATGTCCTCAGCCCTTTTTATATCTATTTGAAAGTGGGGCCTTGCTAAGTTGCCCAGGCTGGGCTTGAACTTCCAGTCTTCCTGCCTCATCTTCCCAGAGTGCTGGGAATAAGCAAATTTTAAAATCTTTTAATGCACATGGCCTTCATTCTAACAGTTACACCAATAGGCATCTGTCAAATACAAGGGCTAAACAGAAAATATGATATGTGCTTAAATTTTTAGAATGTATTCCTATAAAAGACATATTTCCATTAATCTCCCTCAAACCACTCCTCTGGCTTTTTTTTTTTAATAAGATTACTGAGAATTTTTTTTCCTTATTTTATTTTTGTTGCTGTTTTCGTCTGAGATAGAGTTTCACTATGTAGTTCAGGGTGGCCTTGTACTCACTTTGTAGCCCAAAAATGGCCTTTAATTTACAGTGATCCTCCTACCTCAGCCTCTCGAGTGCTCAGATTACAGGCATGCACCACCACACCTGGCTTCCCCTTGGCTTTGAACACGCTTATCCTTGGTTATTGCCAGTTTCTGAAGCAATTTTGGAAGTCATCTTTCTTAAGTCCCTTTATGAGTTGTGATGAAAAATGCTGCTGCCAGGTGTCATCCAAAAGAAAAGCAGTTTCTTAAAAACATTATAATGTGTCCTCATCCATGGACTCTGGCACCATGCAACTTCCAGCTCTTCTCCATAGTCAAATGGCCACAGAAAGTAAACATTTTCAATCAATTCAGGACATTGAGGCAGCACCTACAACACAGTTAAAGACACTCACAAAAGAGGATTGCTAGACTGCCTTAGAAAGTGGCAAGAACAATAGGTTGATGTGCAGGGAGTAGTATTTTGAGGGGGATTAACATGTGCACAGCAGTCCATCCACAGTTATCCCTTTGAATGGTTTGTACCACTGGTGGTACCAATGGATCTAATCACCTTTATCATTTTTTTCACTGATAAAAAGTCCATAATGGTCCAAATCTAGTTACTTGAATCTGAATAATTACTGTCCAAATACAAATATTAATACTATTTGTACCAATTAAACAATTATAACAAATTTATTTTATTAAAAGAAATTTATATTTGTGAATTTCTTTCATAGTTTATCAATAATTCTCTAAATTTTAACATGAAAGTCTTACAAGTACCCCATTGCCAGTGTATGTAATATACATTTACAATTGCTATACCACAAATTAGCTATATTACAATTTTTTATACCATTTTATTGTTTTCCTTAAGAAACTGTCATGTGATAACATCTGGTCTGCTAAATCAACTTCTTTCTTTGCATTCTTGTAATCAAAGACCCCATGAGTCAGAATAAGCCACCCAATGCGACAATCATGCATGTCCCACTGGTTGTTCATGCTTCCTGGTAGGGTACTGAATTCAAATCAGAGCTGCCCAGCAGTGAGAACTGCGAATTATGGCCTCGTTGTCAATGTGTTCGTGGCAATGTGTCTTTTACTGTAATAATTTTTTAGAATTTAAACATTCATATTTGTAATTATAATTTAAACATTCATAATTACTTTGTAATTATACCTCATAGATATAGATATATGTGAGGCAATCATACAAAAATTTTTTTTTTTTTTTTTTTGCAGCACCGGAGACTGAATGCGTGACCTCGCACTTGCCAGGCAGGCATTTAGGTCACTGAGCTAGATCCCCGGCCCATACAAAATTTTATTGTAGCATTGTTTTAAGATTTAAAAGGGGGGGCTGGGGATTTAGCTCAGCGGCATAAGCTGCCAGCCTGGCAAGCATGAGGTCGTGAGTTCGATCCCCAGTACAAAAAACAAAAAGATTTAAAAAGGAAACTATAAGCATCCATTAATAGAGGATTGGGCACATAGTATATGTATGTCCATATGAAGTATGATACAGCAGGTTTTTAAAAGTGACTTACCTGTACATTTTGATGTGTATGTAAATGCCCTGAACAGTAGTTTTCTTTTTTGGTGGGGTTGAGTTTTTTTTTTTGTTTTTTTGAGACAGAGTCTCACTATGTAGTTCAGACCAGCCTTGAACTCACTGTGTAACCCAGGTTGGCCTCAAACTCACAACAATCCTCCTGCCTTAATCTCCAAGTGCTGGGATTACAGGCATGTGCCACCATGCCTCACTCTAGAACAGTGGTTTTCAACCAGGGACAGATTTGCTCTCCATGTCTCAGGGAATGTTTGGCAGCAACTGGTGACATGTGTTTATTGTCACAACTGGAGTAAGAGGAGTGTGCACTAGTATTTAATAAGTGCTTACAGGCCAGAGATGATGGTAAACATCGTACAATGTACAGGAGAGTCCCTTACAGCAAAAATTTATGTTGCCCCACATCTCAGTAGTATAAATAAGGTTGAGAAACCCTTGAGTGAAGAGATGTGATAAGATGTACATCGGTACCTTAGTCAGGCCACAGTCAGGCTTCAGGTTAGGATAGGTTTTGAGGAAGTAGAACCAGAATTTATTTTTTAACTATATATATAACTTTTGCATTCGTATGTTTTTAATGAGAACTTTCCCCTTATATTTAAATTTTGCATAATGGGTCATGGATTGCAGTAAGCAGAGATGACTAATAAATGAATTTGGAGTTGAGAGAAACACAGAAGTGAAATTGGCAGGGACAAGCAAGTGAGGTAAGGTCTGGTTCCATCTGGGTGTTTGGTGAAGACAAGGATGCCTGAAAACTAGCCTGCCTGACCCAGAGATTGATTGAAAGGACTGAAAGGTTGGAACCAGATTTTGGGATACCAGTAAGAATTTTGACATAATCAGATAGATACAGTTTTAGACTCTAAAGCAGGTATACACTGTGATTATATTAAGCAGTTTGTCTTAGCAGTACCTTTGGTAGCACTACACAAGATAGAGGGGAGGAAATGGGGCTAGGGAAGTAAATTTGATAGTAGTTACATTAATGTAAACGTGTTGCCTGCGTAATAGCCTTGGTGAAGGTGAGAGCAGTGATGTGGAGCAGATAGATGAATTTGGAGAATATCTAAAAGGAAGAATGCGACTACTATTTTTTGTTGCTTCATTAAGTTTATGCTTTCTGAACAGAGGCAATGAAGGAGTAGTAGTGAGCAGAATTTATTTAACCTTTCTAAGCTTAAATATTCTCATCTAAAACACTATGGTAATAAATTACTTCGCAGGCTAAAGTTGTTTAACACTGCCTTCATTTGTAAATTCCCCCACTTTCTATATTCGAAAATTGAACCACCAGGTGGCACTATGTGCCTTGGTCATGAGCTGTATTTTTGTTGGGTACTTGAGTTGCCAGAGGTTGAAAAGGGTCCTTCCTCTGCCTTTTCAGTTACGAAATTTTTATTTAGTTAGTTAGTTAGTTTTGGCCTTAATTTAAACAGCAGTACTTTTCTTGTATTGGCCATTAAATGGAAAGTAGTAACACATTCTTGATAGCATTTTAGAGATGGATGACGCCTTGAAGATCTGTTAGTCTAGTCCAGGGCCTGGCAAACTATGGATCCTAGGCCAAATCAGCTGCTATTTGTATGGCTCAGGAGGTAAGAACAGTTTTTTGTTTTTTTTTTTGCGGCACTGGGGATTGAACTCACGACCTAGCGATTGCCAGGCAGGTGCTTAGGCCGCTGAGCTAGATCCCCAGCAGTTTTTATATTTTTAAGTGATTACATTTTAAAAGGTTAAATCAGTATGTAATGGCTTCCATTTTGCCTCTCACCCTATAAATAACTCACCATCCGGCCCTTTTAATATCCAACCATCTCATTATTTCATGCAATACATAAGGAAAGTAGGGCCCAGAAAGAGCCAGTACTCACACACAGTCTTCTAGCAAGCTAGCAGCATTGCCACAGCTAGAATTGGATCTCCTAGTATGGCCCAGCACTGCCTTAGTACAAAGTATATCTTTTTCTTGGTTCCTCTTTTGTTCTTTTAGCTGTGATATTCTAACCGAAGTCCTATGGTAACTCCATGCATTTATAATAATTGCCTTTTTTAACACTTGTTGGATCTTGTTCCAAGGCAGAAGTTTTTCTGGGCAGAAACTTGGTTCTGGGACGTCAGACAAATCTAGTGGGAGAACCATCTCAGATTCTGTGTCTTTCATCTTAGCAAATCATCTCTGTAACCAATTTCCTTTTTATAGTAATGCTTCTATGGAAATTTGTTTCTAGTTTTAGTAACTTAGTTTTCTCATTTTCTCCTTTTACACAGGAACAAACAAGATATGCATGATATTATCTCTATAAGGTTTACTCATCAAAAAGCACATTTTCATTCACTCATTCTGTATCCGTGGATGAGGCTGCTTCCCTGTATGAGCATTCAGCCTGTTGCTTTGGTAGTGGGTGAACATGCATGAGCCAGGCTTTCCCTTAAGAGTAGACTAGCCAGCCCCACAGCAAGTCATCTTTCTAAAAGGGAATCTATTTAAAAATTTTATATAAAAGGTGAGCGAAAGAGACTTAAGCTATCTCATGGAGTTGAGTGTGAAACATAATACTTCCTTTTAAATAGCACTCATTTGTGATAAGACCAAATATCAGAAACCTCAGTGTGTAAGAAATCAGTTGCTATTCTCCTAAAACCTGTAATTTAAAGGCCAAAGACAAAATACTAATTACAAACACCTTGTAACATAGACTACCAAACTCATTTTTGGTGTTTGTGAGATATGTTAAACATTTCAGTTCAGCTTTGGTGTTTGTTCAACATTTCATTCAGGAGGAATATTAAATTATAAACAATTAGTTTTCTTACCACAATACTCTGTTTTAGTGGGTCTAATTAATAATGAAACCACCTCTGTAAATACATACTTACTGTGTAATACTAAAGCACTGAGCTACATCCATAGCTATATATACATGTAATGAAAATAAGGTAGCTTAAAGAACTATTGAATACATTTAAATCTCAAATGCCAGCGTTAACATATAGTCATACAGCTTGATAACTGCTCATTTAGACCTAAACAAATTTTAATCAGCAGTTTTAGGGCAAGTTAGCAGTACTTTAAGAATTTCAATTTGACAGATTAGGTAATTCACAATTTCTCCCAGAATAGTTTTGGACTCTTTTTTTTCTTTTTCAAGACAGATACAGCTCTTCCAGAAATGATAGGTCTTTTAAGGGCCAACTGTGTAAAACAGTTCCTTCACAGTATTTGTTGAAAAGCCATGACATAATCTGAATTTCATTTTAGTAAGTAGAGTAGCCTGTGCATAATTCTGAGCATAACTTGGACATGCAGAGCCCAAAACAGACTCTGGAAGCAACCTTTCTATGAAGAACTTAGATCAGTGATGGCGAACTGCTTAGAAACCGAGTGCCCAAACTGCAGCCCAAAATCCACTTACTTATCACACAGCGCCAACATTGCAATTAAACCTGAATACTGAAGTTTTAGTTAAAAAAAAACTCATACATTAACATCTTTTGTCTTGAAAGAAAAATACAATAACCTGAATGCCAGGTTTTCACCACCACTGACTTAGATAATTACTTTTACATTTGCATCTTACAGCATCAGCTATCAAACTCATTTATAGTATTTGTGAGATTTGTCAAACATTTCAGATCTGTTTGAAAATCATTGACAAAGAATATTAAATTACAAAAACCAGTGTCAAAAAAAAAAAACAAACCCATTGTCACAAATCACCTTTTACAAATTGGGTTTCATGTGTACTTTTAATGTTTTTGTTCCCAATTTTAAAAACGATAACTTCTAGCTTTTTAAAATATGCATTCCTTGATATTTTCTGTGAAAATTAGGTGCTAGCAACAGTTACCTTTGGTCCATTTCCCAGGAGTTATTCCTTAGAAGTCAGTGGTTCCAAGCCAGATGTGGTGGTGCATGCCTATAAGCCCAGCACTCCAGGAGGCAGAAGCAGGAAGATTAAAAGTTCCAGCACAGCCTGGGAAATTGACTGACCTAGTGAGACTTTATCTCAAAACTTAAAAGGCCTGGGAGTGTAAGTCAGTGTGAAGGCCTTGGGTCCAACCCCTCAACTCCCAATGAAAGCCCTTAATGTTTTCTAAAGCCTACAGAGTTGACAGTGAGCCACTCCATTTGAAGTGACTTTAAGGACCCCTACTACCTCTAAAAGGAAACAGTGATTATGATCAGTGATATCAGTAACATCTGCGCAAGAACATTAGCAAGTTGTTATGTATGACTTCATCTTTTGCCTATATTCTGCTGTGTATTATTATACCCCCAAAACATTATTTAAAGAATAAATGTCACTTAAATTGTTAAATTTTGACATGAAGTGGACATTGAAACTATACTTTCTGGAAGTATTCCTAAATGATAGTTTTTCCTTCTAAACCCTTTTCTGTCCAAAGAGAGCGTGTTGAGAATACCAGTCGCCCAGGAGAGATGCAGGTTACCATTCAAAACCTAATGCCAGCGACTGTGTACATCTTCAGAGTTGTGGCTCAAAATAAGCATGGCTCCGGAGAGAGTTCTGCTCCACTACGAGTTGAAACACAGCCTGAGGGTAAGTTCACCAGAGGAAGGCCTGTCTGAAGGTCTGCCTTGTGTTTAGCTTTGCAGACCACAGGAAGCAGAGATAACAAGTACGTCTTCAAAGTCCTTATGAATAGGAAAGACAGTGAATTTCCATCATACAGTAGCAAGTAGTGTAATTCTCCTGATACTTTTCTGCATATTCATGTTGTATTGACTCTTTAAGACCTGACTCAGATACCTTCATGAGTCATTCTGATCCTGTCTACTCTACAATTCTGAAGTATGTTATTACCTCCTCCAATTGTACCCTCTCCAGTTGTGATTATGAATGTCTTTTTTATGGATATTTGCCATAATGTCTTCTAATACCTTACACATGAAGTATTTGTAATTCTTATCAGCTGGATTACCCTGTCTTCATCCATACCTCACCTATTGGAAGGCTTTAGAGCCTTCACTTTGGATGTGTGGCCTTTTGTGTAAATAATGTGGCTTCTACAGTAATTACATTTAGATTTTCTATGACTGAGGCAGGTTAGTTTATATTGTAAATGTCCTGAATGCCTTAAATTTTGGTTGTGCACTACAGGCCTGAAATTATAAGAACAGTCAAGTTATGATTAATGCTTTTAACACTTGAAGCTTTCTTCTACATTTGTGCCTTCTTGTAACATCAAACATTGTTTTTCCTGAAAGCACTCTTCATTTTACTATTACTGCTAACTGCATTAGTTTTTCTGTGTTCACAGACCTTAAGTAAAAAGATTTTGCATCAAATAGGGCACACGTGAGGTATGTTTGTGAAAACTATTGACCTAGGGATTAAACCAGTGAATGAATTTACCAGTGAAACTGGAAATAATTCAGGGGTCTTACTTGATGGATAAAACAGAAATCTTAGTTACTTTTCCCATTGCTGAGACCACCCAAAGTTAAATGAGAAAAAGTTTATTTGGTTCACAGTTCATAGAGATTTCAGTTCAAAATTGGCTGACTCTAAGGCAGGGTGATGTGGCAGGCAGGCTTTGCAGAGGAGAAACAGTTCATGGTGGGCAGAAGGCAGCCAAACAAGGGAAGGACTATAACAGCATGTTTCTGCCCCTTGTATGTTATCCAGACTACTTAGGGTAGGTAGCCCTCACACCCTCAATCCTAGTGTCCTTGAGCTTAGCACTGCACTATGAATTAATCCCAGCCACCTGCATGAGGCTTTGGGGAGACATCTAGATACAAGCCATAACAATAGATAAAGTCAAGAAGCAGTGCACTTTACTTTTCAGTGCTCTGTCAAATCACTCTTGTCAAACTTTTGAGCACCTCCTGTACTGGGTATAGTGCAAGGTTTTAGACATACAGGGATGAACATGGCAAGATTTGTCCTCTTAAAGAATGAGAGATAGAAATCTGAGACCATTGATTATTTCATGAAGATCAGGAATCACACCCAGGCAAGAACAGTGGTCATCAAAGGGCCCAGGGGTTGAGTAAAGAGAAGAATGTGTTCATCCTTACAGAGAAAGGATGTTGAATTTCAGTTGTCTATGTTCAGACAAGCACAGAAATATTCCATTAGATTTCAAGTTAATTCACCCTGCGTTAGTTTTTATGTGCAGACATCATATATGACAGATACTATGATTCAGAATAAGGAAAAATTACAATAAAAGATAGGTAAGTCAAGGCAGGATTGAAAAAATAGGGCTTAAGGTTGACCTTAAAGCATTTGACTTAGCCCAAATGTAAGTGAGTCATGATGATAATGAAGACCCGTGAGTTTGAAGTTAAGCTCTGGAAGGCTTAGCTTTTGTCCACAGGTGAGTAGAGATGGTAAGTAAAACACAGAGTAGTATGAGGTACTGTCATCACAAGGGAAGAGGGCAGCACAATCACTCTCTAAAGGTGTTTGGGTGAGAGAAGGATTAAATAAGAATATAGGTGGGAAGGGCAATAAGTTCTGCTGAGGGTATGGTGGGGTTGGAAAACCACCATAACATTTTGTCAAAAGAGATAGAGCGAGTGGAAGGAAATTTGCATTTCAGCTATAGATATGCAGCTTGTGTGGGGAAGGCATAAGTGTTAAGAGTCAGCCTTTGAAAAATATTTTGCATATTTAGCTTCACAAACCAACTTTAAGTTTCTTCCATTTATTATGCCATCATAGAGCTAAAATGGAAGAATTCATTAGTGCCTTTTTTTAGGATATTTGTCTGCAGTTAGCCAGTGAATATATTGAAAGTGATTTCAAGGGAATTTGGGGACTGTTGTGTTTTCCTTTTCCTTTAATAAGTTAAAGTTTTCCAGTTTTCCAAGGCAGCAGAAGTGTGACAAATCTCACCTGTCATGCAGCACAAAACATGCTCTTAACATTAGATGAATAACATATTTCATGACTGAATAAAGTAAACAACTGTTAGAGTAACTATTTTCAGGTTTCTCTGCTTTGGTAGCAAAACAAATCTTAAGTCATAGCGCTGTTACAAGAAGGCGAGTTTGTTTTACATTTTGTTAGTTTTTTCCCTTTCCAGCTCTTAAATCTAATGGTTGTCTGTTGCAAAGACACCAATGCCAGAGAAATTGTTTTCAAATATAGAATGTCTGCCAAAATGTAGACATGGGCACTTACCCAGAATTTGTACACAAGTTGAGAGTAGAGTCTGTTAATCAGAAAAAAAAGGATATTGCAGGAAAGGTCAGTGTGTGAGGTATTGCACAAGTTAGAGTCAGATAGAAATCCTTCCAGTTGGTGGTTAAACAGCCTATGACCAGCAGTCTATTCATCTACTTACGCAGACTGCTGCAGTTGTTGCAGTAATCTTACTGGTCTCCTTGAGCTTGTTTTTAGGATCAGAAAGTACTGAACTTCTGGTTCTACTGCTATAACTTTCCCACCACTTGAGAAAGGTTCTTAACATCCAAACCTCATTTGTAAATAAGGGTGGTAGTATCCGTCTTTGAGTTAGAGATTCATTGAGAAAAAATATAAAGAACTGAATGCTTGACTGATTATAATTATTCAGTAAATGTTAGCTATTTAAAAAAAATTTTTAATCTGGTCTTGTTCCTTTACTGTTGTTCTTCTGTGTATGTGTTTACATGTCCTTCTTCAACATACCTGATTATATCATGCTCCTTCTTGCTCATTTCAGTAATCAAATAATACCTGTTAGAAAAAATCCAGACTCCAGAGCAAAACATTGAAGATTCTTCACTGTCTGCCTCTCATCATTGTTTCCAGTATTACCCCTCTCACATCCATTCTCTTTTGCAGCTAACTAGACCGTGTAACACTCTTGTCCATGTGTCCTCCTGAGTGACCCTGTTTACTGGAATAATTTTCTGCTTGGCCTCTGAGAAAACTGTTCATTCTTTTTGACTGCATGAAGTCTTCAGGACCTTTCCTTTCCTCTTACAGCAGAATTGTATACTTTTTTTGTTTTCATTGCAACCACACTGAAATCTGTTCACACTCATGATGTTGTTTGTAACTCTTTTCGCACCCGACTCCCATCCCAAACTTGGAGTCCTATGTCAACAGGGACCCTGCCCTTCACCATCCCCAGAACCTACCATGGCTTCTGGCAGAGGAAGGATCTCTTCTTGTGCTGGTTCCAAAAACTAGTGTTTTATAAACCACAGAACAGTTCTTTTAGACATTTTTTCTTATTTTAAATAAATTGAAATACTTCACAGATAATTTCTGCTTTCCACTTTAGTCACAAAAAGGAAAATATGTGCATATATTATCCTAAAACCACATTAATTAAATCAGTGGCTTTCTTTGCTCTTACTGTTTCTACAACACAGCCTCATACGACAGTATTGCTGAGAACAGTCTTTGAAAAGTGTGGTGAATCTCATTTGTATCTTGCTCTCTTGAAACTGTCTTTCCAGTTCAGCTCCCTGGCCCTGCACCTAACATCCGAGCTTATCCAGCATCACCTACTTCTATCACTGTCACATGGGAGACACCAGTGTCTGGCAATGGGGAAATCCAGAATTACAAATTGTACTACATGGAAAAAGGGACTGACATTGAGCAGGTATAAAATGAAGCCATGATGAAACCATTGGTTAGAATAGTAGATTTGAAATAAATTCTGAAACTCGATAGTTGCTTGACTTGAGGGGTAAGGGTGAGATATATAGGAAATGAAAAGTTAACGAGGGTCTATTTCTTTGTACTTGGATTTATTCTGTAGTTTTTATAAGCAAGGGTCACTCAACAGTAAGTAATACTTCTAAGTAAATTTCCAGTGTTTATCATTAATTTTCTTTAATCGTTAAGCAATATTCTATAAAAGAAACAAAACTCGGTATTGTATAGAATGTAGAAAACCTTATAGTTAAACATTTTGTAGCATTTCTTTTGGCTTGAGATGTGTACATATATATAGTGTTTTATTTTATTCAAGGATGTTGATGTTTCAAGTCATTCCTACACCGTTAATGGTTTGAAAAAATACACAGAGTATAGTTTCCGAGTGGTGGCCTACAATAAACATGGTCCTGGAGTCTCCACACAGGATGTTGCTGTTCGCACGTTGTCAGATGGTGAGTCTTTCTTCTCTTTGAAACAAAACGTCGCTCATTGCCCCTAGTGGTATAATACTAAGACCATGGGCTTTGATTTCAAGAAGATTTAGCTCAGATTCCAATTCTACCCGTTAATAGTCGGTGTGACTTTGAGGTGGTTTAACTTTTCTGAGCATTTTTCCTCCCATGTAAAACATAGCTAGCACCACCTTCATTATGTTGCTGTAAAGATTCACAGAGAAAGCGAGGAGTGTACAGCATCTTAACTGAATTGACTCTCTAGCATTTACATGTTTAGCTGAGGCCTCTGTGTAAGCACATACAATTGCTTATCCATTGTACAGACCATCTCAGGAAGGCTAGCTGTACTCAAGAATCGTATTTAATTGCCGGATAGGTATTTTTAACTTGTCAGTATTTCGTGACAATTTATTCCTTATCTGTGACTGCATTTTAAGTTAAATTATATACACATATCCATGACCTAGAACAGTTATTTTTCAAACTACAGCCTGCTAAAGAGACTAAGTAGGTCAAGACTAGCATTTTTAAAAATATTTTTAAAACAGAAAACATCAGAGTTCATTGTACTTAATAAGGATATTTTGTTTCATGAAACTCAGCTAAATCCAGATCCAGCATTTTATTAAAATCTCTTTAAAATTATATTTGTGTATGTGAGTAGTTTTAGTCTTTTAAGCAGATGATCAAACTTAATATCACCAGTGAAGGACTAGATTGAGATCATGTGCCACTGATAAACTGCACAGAGAAGAACGCAGTCTCACTTTGTTATGTCCCTGCATAAAACATCTAACTAAATCTAAATATGAAAAAAATAGGTATATCCAAATTAAAGGAAGTTTTGCCCCCACAAAAACCCTTTTTTTAAATTTTAAAAGCTGATCTAGATTCTTATCCAACTTGCTAGTCCAGTTATTTAAATACATGATGACCGGAATTGCATGTTTTTCATCTTTATAAGATAATATAACAGGAAATATATAAATGACAATTTTATTCAATACAAGAATCAACTGGTTAGGGCCAGGGATAAAGTTCAGTGACACAGCGCCTGCCTGACAAGCACAAGGTCGTGAGTTCGATTCCCAGTACCAAAAAAATCAACTGGTTGAAATGACACTTGCTGGAGCAACACTCAATAGTTAGTACATAAACAAATGTATTACCCAAGTGGCACTTGGGGTAAACTTTTAAGTGGTTAAAATACATTAGCCTTCTGAAAGAAAAAAAAAAAAAAACAACACTGGGGAATCATTCTAGAATGTAAATTTAAGAAGAATAAGGGTACATGAAACAAAATAAAGCATACATTATCTTTGAATCTTGGATCTGGTGGTAAAAGTAGCTATACAAGATACTGTTGGCACAGTTACTGAATGTTAGATATGAGTAGTATTAGGCAATACTAAATATTACTAGGTGTAGATAATATTTTTGTGTTGATTCTATCTCCTAAATGTGGTCATTGTACTATAGTTTTGTTGGAGCCTACTGCAGTATATCTGAGTGAGGTATCACAATGACTATAGACATCTCTGATAATTTAGAAATATGTGGATAGAGAATCTGTGTATGTATATTTATATGAGAAAAGTAAAGCAAATGTTAAAGAATATTAATACTTGGTGAAACTAGGAAAAATATATAGTGTTCATTGTACTATTTTTGCCATTCTTTTCTGTGGGCTTGACATTTTTTCAAGATAAAAAGTACAGACTGTAATATGACTGGCCAATTTTATAAACCATTTGGTCAAGATTTTTGGGAAGAGTTGAGGGGGGGAAATGTTTTTTACGGGCTTTTAAATCTACACATGAACCAAGTATTAACTGCCCTAAGTGAGCTGGAGTGTTGACTAATACCTACAGGAAACTGAATGAACTAGGTGTGTCTTAGCAAGATTAAACCAAGAGTCACAAACTTCTGACATGTGAAGGAGTATTCCCTGACATATAGCTGCCTCAGGAAGCCAGATGGTTTACTTTACTGATGCTGTCACTGCTTAAATATCTTTCTCTTCTTGGGAATTGCCTTCACAGCCAGTTTAGAAACCCCACAAGAAAGCCAAGCTCACTGATTTATGTGCATCTCATTTTGATCTATATCACTCTTTTCAGTCACTTGCCATATTCACTAGACTGGGCTCCAAAAAATGTGTGGCTTTCCCCCAAGACGAATATTTAGAATATGTTTAAGGTTTAGACATAATTGGAGCCTAGAAAAGTTTAGTCTAGACAACACGGTACCTCCTTGAAATAAGTAAATACAGCCTGACTTGGGTAAGGATCCATGCTCATATGAAAGTGTCTTATTTTAAAAAGTAAATCAAACATGGCCACTTCTCATCCACTTGGTACCATCAGTATGAGGGCACTGGCAGATGGGTTGAGATTTTCTGTTTGCATAATCAGTGTTTGAGATGTGCATTTGTGTAGAATGTAGCCAAGCTATATGTGGGTGATTTAACCTTTTTTTTCTTCTCCTTTTTCTTTTCACTTTATGGCCTGTCCAGTCCCAAGTGCTGCTCCTCAGAATCTGTCATTAGAAGTAAGAAATTCAAAGGTAAAACTTCGTAATGCTACCTGCCATTCCCTTGCCTGGCATACAGCTGAGCCTCAAAGTGGCTTACAGAGCGAGAGATGCTGTATCAGTGAAAACACTGATAATCAAGCAGAGAAATAAGACATCAGTATTATATCTGCCCATAATCTTGGGCTTAGAAACCAACTTGGGTATTGTCTTTAACATTGCTTCTTTTTCTGATGCCAGAACTTCTTTGCCTTCTGCAAATAAATTGCCTTTTTTGTATAAACATGATATTTGAGTTCTAAACCATTCAAAACCTTGATGATGTGGCAGAAGGAAATAAAATGTTAGTGATGACGTGGTCCCATAGTCCTGTAAGATGTGTGACCTAAAGGCAGGCACTGTAGATCTGGTTGCATGTGCTTGCCATTCAGTCCTAGTCAGGTTCATTGGAGGTCTGTGTCTTAGAACCCCAGAGCCCCTGCTGGTCTACAGAAAAGTAATCAGTTCTTTCAAAATGTAATGCAGGACTTCCACCTCACTGTTAATTAATGATCCCCACTTTAGAGAATTTTAGACGCTGTTAATTAATGATCCCCCCTTTAGAGAGTTTTAGATAGAAATTGTGTAATTTCAAATGTTTTAGACTAGAGCCGGGGGGAAATTTATACCTAACAATGACCTACTTCCTAATCCATGTACCCCGACCCTATGCTTACTTTTTGAAAACTTTTTGGGAACTTCCGACCAACATCTTCATTCCAAGCAAATACTTAGAAGAGCCAAGGTCCAGAGTGTACTGCTTGAAAAAATACCCTCTCCCCAATTGATCATGAAAGTATTTAAATTAAGAATTTTGATTGACTGTTGAATAAAAACTATAAGCACCCTACTGTCCAGATGTCCCTTTTCTTTACACAGTGAAATCAGATTAATACAATTAGGACCAACCGTTAGATATATTCAGCTTTTCCCTATAATCTTGTCTTTCCCAGAGTATTATGATTCACTGGCAGCCACCTTCTCTAGCCACACAAAATGGGCCAATTACTGGTTACAAGATTCGCTATCGAAAGGCCTCCCGTAAAAGTGATGTAACTGAGACCTTGGTAACTGGGACACAGCTGTCTCAGCTGATTGAAGGTAAGCTGTTTGTACATAGGCAAAAACTTGGTGGGGAGGGTCTTTCTCAAACATTGAATTCTGCTAGTCTAAGGGCTGCTCTGAGCTGTTGACTTAAACATGGTTCTCAAAAATTTATAATAGTCTCCTTCTTACTCATCGCCAAATAATGAAAAAGTATTTTTATAGATTCTATCACTGGTGAGTGGTAAGATTGTGACTTCTATTTCTCTCCTGACATTCTACATATTTTTTGTTTTGAGTGTATATATTGTGTTTATCTAATCTGAGAAAGGTAAAACAGAACTATATAGGCAAAGAGATTACTCCATTCAGTCTAGTTGGTTACAGTTTTATAAAGTGATTTTTATAATATAGACACCACTCATGTTTATGTGGCCTGCGAGAATATTTATGCATAGTAGCTACAGCCGTGCGATAATCACACTTGTTACTACGGACACTACAAGGTTTAGAAAGTTTTCTCAGGGACAATGCCCTCGGTGTAGTTTTTCCATTGGGTGCAATAGAACAAGTTGCATACCTGGTAAAAATGGGCCCAGTGCAGATATAATATGGGTTTATCCTATAGGAAACAGAAAACTCTTCCTTTATTCCCCAAAAGAGAGCAGACTATGCAAGGACAAGGTTTCTCTGCAGAAGAATCTTGGGAGGCCCGCTCAAAGGTACATATAACTGAAAACAGAGTCTAAGCTTTTTCTAAACTAATGAAGAAAAGGGTAAAATGTGATCTGCTCAGATCATAGTCAAGTCTGTAGCCATAGTAAGCATCTCTAAAACCCCTTGGCGAATAATGAAGGCAATTTTGTGAGCATGATCCTATTCATGGTGTTGATACTGGTCCTTGATATGTAATGGTTAACAAAACAGAGATCTTGCAGTCTTGAAACATTAGCTTAAAGCTTGATAAGTACTAAAGAAGAGTATGGATTATGAAGATCCTATACTGAGCGGTATGTTTTATGATAACACATTTTCCCTATCTTTCTAGTGTGTGTTGTGTATGTTTGGTTTATAAGTCTAGAGGAAGAGGAACTCTTAGCCACTTTATATATTCCTCCCTCTTTCTTGCTCAGTGTTGGATATTCTGACTTTCCCCAAAGGACAGGGGATGATAATCAGATTGGTTGGGTTCTTTCCAGATCTTAACTGAGCCATGTTTGCCAGTAGTCCAGGCTGTTGGCTGTTAATAGTTACAGACTCACGTGCAGACCACTGTGGCACTTCCTAGTTCAGTATGTGCAGAGACAAGATGAGGAAGTAAACTGACCTGGGCCCAGCCATTTTGCTCTTCTTTCTGTCCTTGCTTTCTTGTGGGCAAACAGATTCAGGATGAACTTGTAGAGAACAGAACCATCCCCACACTATGTGCCAGTATTGGTTAACTGAGCCAGTTACATTCAAGTTACTTTCTCAGTAACTGTCTGCGATTGGAATTTTTATGCTGCTCACCAAACATACCAATGTTTGGATATGGAGAGGTAGGATAATTTTCATAACCTTACAAGGCCTGCCGTACTATCTGGTATTTAAGTACTCTAAAAATACACATCCGAATGTATGAGTAAGTGACCACATTAACTATTGTGCTGCTTCGTGGGACAGATTTTATATATACATGTGTCTTGCCTTTGGTACATTGCTACTTGAAGTAAATAAGCTGGTAGTAAATAAAAAGTTACATAATACAAAAGCTTGGAGTTTTTTTCATTTACTGGCTATAAATATATTTGGGCAGTTGGTTGTTCAGAAATATATTTCTAGGCCATATTTGATGTTTAAAATTTTTCTGCTGTGGTTATGCGAGGGCTCAGAGAACAGAGGTAACCTGACAGGAGTTACATCTTTGCATTCTTTTCTGGGTTTTGGTGTCTTCTGAAGCCAGCTGACTTTGTTCCTTTGTAAAACCTCTTTCATTATCGTTGACCTTAGCATCCTTTGTAAGAAAATGAAGAGATTGCATTAAATGAGCTCAAGGTGTCCTCAAGCTCTTAAGCAAAGATCTCTAATTCTGCTGGGAGCTTTAGTTGTTTCTGTTTTTTCTCTTGGGTTGTGGGCTTTATTCAGCCATGACTGTAAAGGTGGGTTGTATTGCTTTCATTCTTTCGTTTTGCTTGGGTTTAATTCGTTTTCTTACTGTTTGATTTCACTGTGTATGAGGGTATGGACAGCTATTTTGAAGAGAACAAGAGACACTAGGAAGGCCATTGTTAATTTCCTATTGTCTTGTTTTGAAGTCCCATAATGCTCTCATTCTGTTGTTTTGATTCGTTCTATGCTATTTTGTTTCGTTGGATTGTACTGTGTGTGAAGGTATGAACAGCTATTACGAAGAAAACAAGAGACCTTATGGTAGCCACTGTTGGGATCTCCTGCTGTCTTGTTGAGAGGTCTTGTGTTACTTGCATTGTTCTGTTCTGATTTGCTTTGTTCTGTTTTGTATTGTTTTATTCTCTTTAAAATTAAAAAAAAAAGATGGGCTGTATTTATGTTCTGCCTGTTCTGTGTTAATTTAATCAAGTTATGAAATGAGTCAGAGGGTAAAATACTTGCTTGGATGAGAGATTACTAATCTTTTATTTTCCAAAGTGCTGTTTCATCTTTTCTCTCTCTTGTCATTTGGATCTCAGGTCTTGATCGGGGGACCGAATATAATTTTCGAGTGGCTGCTCTAACAGTCAATGGTACAGGCCCGGCAACTGACTGGCTGTCTGCTGAAACTTTTGAAAGTGACTTAGATGGTAAGAACAAACAATGGGCAGGACCAACACATCAGAGATACTGTTTTAACCGTGGTCAGTGAGTCCCACTGGAAACCCACAGCTTTGGCTTCAGTGAGCTTCAGTATATTATACTGCTGCTGTTCCTATAAAGCAGCATTGCTCCTGAGATGACCTTTAAGCAGAACAAAACAAATGAAAATGTACAGATGCTTTAAATCAGCATGCCCTCCCAAGGCTATTAAGTAGATGGATGATCTAAAACTTAATGTTGAGCCACATCAATTGTACCTTTATTTCAATTACAGTTTCTCATTTTCCTTAATCCTGAATGCCTTGTCTTTTTTCTTACCTATTCAGTGAATATCTCTTATATGGGTGTAATGTGGTGGTACTTTTATCAGTGACCAAGTTACCAGACTTGGAAGACAAAAGATCTGGATTCTTTTTTTGAGTCTCCTTTTACTAATTTTTAAATTAAAGTAGTAATTTATGCCTTGAAGTATATTGAAAGATACTAATAAATGTCCACCTTTTAAAAATCCTTTAGCTCTCCTACCAACAGATAGGAGACCTAAAGGATTCTTCCTATTTACAGATTTATAGATCATTTAAGGGAGTAAGTAATTGATACCATTGCTTTAATGTGATGCTTCATTACCCATTGACAACAGGCTTCTAATTTCTTGATACCTTTTTTTTTTTTTCCATTATCCCTGTGAGAGTTTGGGCATGGGATGTGGGGCAAGGAATGAGCAACTATTGAAGGTAATTTGTTTTCCTCCATTGTACAGAGGCTCTGGATCTGTCTTCCTTCCAAATTAATATTGCATTATCTTACATTTGATGCTGTTTGGGTTTTCTTTCCTTCTTTAGGAGGCAGCAAAACTGTGGGCCATATTTCACTGTTTTCTTTGAACTTTTGGACCCAAATATTTTGGCAGGAGGCTGAACATCATTCCCCAAGGATGGTGAAATATTATAAAAGAAAATAGGTCTCATCTTGCTTTTCTACTTTGCTTCCCAGAAACTCATGTTCCTGAGGTGCCTAGCTCTCTTCACGTCCGCCCACTTGTCACTAGCATCGTTGTAAGCTGGACTCCACCAGAGAATCAGAACATTGTGGTGAGAGGTTATGCCATTGGTTATGGCATTGGTAGTCCTCATGCTCAGACCATCAAAGTGGACTATAAACAACGCTATTATACCATTGAAAATCTCGGTATGTTTGCTAAGTAAAGGAAGTCATTGTGCATCAGATATCTTTCTTTTTACTTCTTATTATGTAATAATTTTTTATATAGTAATTACAGATATAATACAAAGAATTCCTGTATATTTTACATCCAGATACCCCAAAAGCTGACATTTAACTACATTTGCATATCCTTCTCTGTCCATATGTACATATTTTTTTTTCTTCTGAACCATTTGAAAATAAGTTGTAGATATGGTAACTTTCCTACTAATACTTTTATCATACAACTCTTAAAAGTAACAATTTCCTAACATACAGTTATCACACTCAGAATTTTCATTGAGACAGTATCTAGAGACTACATTCATGTTTGGCACTTTTCTCATTAACCTCCTTTATAACAAAAGAAAAACATTGTTGTCTGGTCCAAGATCCTGTGTTGCATTGTGTTGCCACATTTCTAACTTTCATTGATATGAAATAGTTCTTCAGATTTTTCTTGACTTTTATGACTAATATTTTTAAAAGTATAGGCCATTTATATTTTGTAGTATGTCCCTCACTTAAGACCTGTCTTAATAACATTTTCTCATTGCATTCAGGTAATACAGTTTTGGAAAGAATGGCTTAGAGGTGTTGGTTTCTTGTCAGTGCATCATATCAAGAGACATGTGATAGTCTGTTAGTAGTGATGTTAACTTTAATCACTTGGTTAATATGGTATCTGCCATATGATTGACACTATAAAATCATTTTCCTTTGTAATTAATGAGTGCCTTATAGTGGAGATACCTTGAGTCCTATTTCTCATCAAACTTTCACTAGTTTTAGCATTTCTAGTAACAATTATTATTCTGGTATTCTTTTTTTTTTTTTTTTTGCGGCACTGGGGATTGAACTCACAACCTTGCGCTTGCCAGGCAGGCACTTAGACCGCTGGGCTAGATCCCTGGCCCTTGTGTTTTTGAGACAGGGTCTCACTATGCCATTCAGGCTGGCCTTGAGCTCACTTTGTAGCCCAGGCTGGTCTCGAACTCAGAATGATCCACCTGTCTCAGCCTCCCGAGTGCTGGGATTACAGGCGTGAGCCACCACGCCTGGCTTCTGATACTCTTTAAAAATAGGAATTCCATTTGATCCAGCCATTCCCCTTCTAGGTATATTCCCAGAAGAGTTAAAGTCATGGTATAACGGGGATACATGCATACCCATGTCTATGGCAGCACAACTCATATTAGCTAAATTTTGGAAACAGTATATATGTCCATCAACAGATAAATGGATAAAGAAAATGTGGTATTTATATGCAATGGAGTACTACTCTGCCATAAATAAAAATAAACTTGAGGCATTTATAGGCAAATGGACACCACTCAGTGGTGATAGTTCTAGTTCTGTATTTCTTCTAGGATGTTTGTTAGCATTCTGTAATAAGAAGATCTTTCTTTCACTAAGTAGAAAGCGAATGACTAATGTTTCCTGCGTCCACTTGACAGCTCCCTTCTTTCTTTGATCACATTCTTCCTTTTTGACACAATAAGATCCTCCTTGCTCATCTGCTAGTCTACTAATTTCGTCCCTCAAATCAGCCATTTCCCCCAGAAACTCTGGTTTCTTTTATGGAAAGTGATTTTTCAAAACAAATTAGTTGAGCACTGTATACTCATTGTTACTAAGGAACTTAAAAACTACTAAAACTAGAAACCAGCTAAGTAAGGTCGTAAGATAAAAAGTTAATAAGTAAAAACAGTTGTATTTTCACATGCTAGCGATAAACACTTAGAAATTGGAATTAAAATAATACCACTGAAACTAGCATCAGAATTGAAAGACTTAGGAGTAAATTTACAAAATATGTGAAAGACCTGTGTACTGAAAACAAGAAATGTGTTGCCAAGAGAAATTTAAAAAGATGCAAGGTAGAAAAACTTGTGTTCATCAATTCAAAGGCATTATTAAGGTGACAGTGTGTCTCAGTGTACTTCTACGAGAAATTCCAGTAGACTTTTTGTAGAAATTGATAAACTGATTGTAAAATTTTTATGGAAAATAAAGATAGTTAAAAATTTTTGAAATAAAGATAGAGGACCCTTATCATCTTATTTCATGACATCTTGTTCAAATATAGTATTGAAGACCTTGTGATGTGATACACATATAAAAATAGTATAGATCAGTGAAGCAGTATAAAATCCGGAAATATGTGATTAGTTTTTTACAAATGTGCTTGAATAATTCATTAGGAAAAAGTCTTTTCAACAAAAGATGTGGGAATAATTGAATATCTATGAGAAAGGAAAGAAACCTTGTTCCTTATCTTACATCAAACACAAAAACAGACCTAAAACTTAGGGAAAAATGTCTTCATGACTTTGGAGTAGGCAGGGACCTTTTTGGGTGCAGAAGAGCACAAATCATAAAATTTGAAAATTGATAAAGTGAATTTCATCAAAATTTTAAACCTCTACCTTTAGAAAGACACTAATAAAATGATGCTACTTTAAAGACATTGTAAAGAAAATATCTCCCATTCAAATATCCAACAAAGAATTTGAGGCTAGATTATATAAAAATTCTTACAATTCAGTAATAAGAAAATCCAATAAAAAGGTGAATAGAAAATTTGGACAAACACTATAGCAAAAGATTTATGCATGAACAATAAGTTCGTGAGATGCTCAGAACTATTAATCATCAGAGAAATATAAGTTAAAACCACAATGAAATACCACTCTACAGCCATGAAGATTTGGTGAAATTTAATAGACTAATGATACCAAAGGACAGCAAGGATGCAGAGCTGCAGCTCCCAGACTGGTTGTTGGTAATATCTGATGTTATAACCATTTATAAATAGTTGGAGAATTCTTGTAAAGTTAACTGTTCTGTCCAGCAGTCTCACTAACCAAGAGAAATAAAATCACTGTCTACATAAAGAATTGAACAAAAATGTTTATAGTAACTATAATAACCCAAAAGAAAAAATAATACAAGTTTTTATCAAGTGGTAAATTATAATTGTGTTGTATCCATGCAGTCGAATACTACTCAGCAATTAAACAGTTTCCCCATAGACACAGCAGCAGAAATAATTCTCACAAATATTATGGTGAACTAGAGGTTAAACACAAGAGAGTACATACTTTTATCATTTTTATGAAATGTCAAAACAGGCAAAACTTTTTTTTTTTTTTTTTTTGCGGCACTGGGGATTGAACTCATAACCTTGCGCTTGCCGGGCAGGCGCTTAGACCGCTGAGCTAGATCCCCAGCAAAACAGGCAAAACTTAACCTGCAATGACAAAGCAAATTCAGTGATTGCATGGAACTGAGAGTGACAGGAAGTGACTGGGGCACAACTCCTTGAAGGGTCCTTTACATAGGTGTCGATAACATAGATATATAAATTTGTCAAAACTTAACATATACTGAAATAGGTATATATTGTATACTAATTATCCCTCATAGTTTATTTTTAAAAATTTCAGAAATATTAATATTTTATAATAATTAATTGATTTGGAGAAGTATAATTGCTTTCCCAAATTGTTGGATTATCATTATAAATCTTACTGTGAAAGACTTATCTTTTAACTTAGAACCTGTCCTGATAAAATTTTTTTTAATCATTGTTTCATAAACATCTTTCCTAACAACAACTTCAGATGCCTGACAAATGAGTTATACTCATCTTTGTGGTAGAAAATAAGCTGCAATTTAAATCTGTTCAAAAACAAAGTGATTTTTCACTTTTCTTTTCCCAGAAGAAACCACTTAGCTAACCTCTTAAGCACTTCTCTACATGAGCAGTCTTACAAGGTAATTGTTGGAGAGCAGAACCAAAGCTTTGCTCAGGATAGAAGCATCCCTGTGATAACCAGCCTCCTTGTTTCCTTTGTGTAACTGCTAAAATGGAAATCTTTTTCAATACAATTGCAGGACATGGTCCTTGACCTTCTGGTGCTTTCAGTCTAATAGAAGGAAAGTAAAACACAAGAAACAATGAAGTGAGTTGAAGTGAAGTGTGTTCAGAGAAGGGAGAGCTAGCTAACAAGGCACAGTAGAGCAGTCAGGAGAGACTAGCCTGGCTTGAAACATTGTCAGAATAGTGTTTGAATTGTCAGAATAGTGTTTGAAACAGAGATGAGCAGGAGCACTTCTTCTGTGGAAGACAGTAAGCAGATAGACTCTGTTAGAAAAGAGGGTGTGTATTGAGAAGTAATAAAGACAATTAATTTGATATAAAGTAAAGTAAGTTCAAAGTACATATCTTTAACCTACATATATATAGGGTACATATAATGCTCAGTAAAAGAAGCAACTCAGAGGTGAAGAAGTGCTTTTTGGAATTTATTCATGAAACTAGAGCTCTCTCCTGAGCTTCACATCTATATAAACATTTGCCTGTTGGGTTTCTGCACCTGGATATATTCAAATTCCATTTGGTCCACAATTTGAAGTTAGTCTTTTTCCCGAAACTTACCAGTCAACAGGTAGATATCCCAGTCACTGCTAGAGATAGAGCGATGAATCAGATAGACATGGTCATAAGTATTAGAAATAATACAATTTTAAAATAAGTGTTCACAATGCTAAGAAACAAATATTGTTACAGTTTATACAAGTAGAAGCTAACCAGTGTGAGATGAGCCCTTTCAGGTGAATAGGTTTGTCTAGATGTAGAGGATGGATAGGATGTGTTCTCAGCCTAGCCAACAGTGGTGGAAAAGAACATATGCTCTTGTGAACAGAGTGGTGGCCAGGAAAGATGGAGCACAGAGAACAAGGAAAGACTGGGGAGAGAGGAGCTGCATCAATGTCTTGATTGTTTTTCTAGAGAGGATGAGAAAGAGATTTTTTTTTTCAAATCCATTTTATTCATAGATAAGAAAAAAAATTAAAATTTTAAAGCACATCAGTCAGGGAGTAACAATGGTACCTACATTGCACATTGTCATCTCCAAATCATTCACCCAAAGCACAAGACACCTGCCTTCAATTATCCAAACAATGCCAGTACAAATCTTTCTCTTCAGCAAACTCAGAGAAATCAGTAGTATCTTAACTATTTTTTTATATACATATACACATATACATATGTTTTTTTCTTTCAGCTTGTCACACTAATGAAACAACATGATGTTTACAGATGTGTGTCTTATTTCGCTAATGAGTATGTTCTCAAGGTGCATCCATTTACCTATAAAAGTGTCCAGTTTATCATTCTTTATGGCTGAGTAGTACTCCGTTGTATAAAAATACCACATCTTTTTTATCCATCCCTCAGTCGGTGGGCATTTAGGTTGTTTCCAAGATCTGGCTATTACAAACTGTGCTGATACAAACATGGGTGCACATATATCACTGTGGTATGATGTTTTTAAATTCAGCTGGGAAAATACCTAGAAGGAGAATAGCTGGGTTGAATGGGACCTCCAATCCTAGTTTTTTGAGGAATCTCCACACTGATTTCCACAGTGGTTGCACCAGTCTGCATTCCCACCAACAGTGGAAAAGGGTTTTTCCCCACAGCCCCTCCAGCATTTGCCATTGGTTGATTTCTTGATACTAACCATTCTTTCTGGGATGAGGTGGAATCTCAGTGTTGTTTTAATTTGCATCTCTCAAATTACCACATTTTTTTGCATATTTATTTGCTGCTTGTATTTCTTCGTTCTGAGAAGTGTGTATTCATCTCAAATGCTCATTTTTGGACTGTGTCTTCCAATCTGGGAGGACTGATTTTTTTGAGTGCTTTATATATTCTCGATAGTGATCCTTTACCTGAGGAACAGCTGGCAAACATTTTCTCCCACGTTGTGGGTTGTCTCTTCACTCTTGGTGGTTTCTCTCGCTGTACAAAAGCTTTTCAGTAGGGTGGGATACCATTTGTTGATTCTTTGCAATAGGTTCCTGTGCAGTCTAGGTTTTGTTCATGAAATCTTTGCCTACACGAGTGTCTTCAAAAGTTTTACCTACTCTATTTCTAATGTTTGAGAGAGAGATCTTAATGATTCCTAGATTTGGGCTTGAGCAGCAGGAGTGGTAGTAGTGCTGTTGGTTGAACTAGCAAACGCTTGGAGCAGGTCAGAAGTGGAAGGAGAAGAGGGAAGGAAAAGAAAGATTTGGAATGTCCAAGAGGAGATGCCAAACAGACAGTTGAAGATAGAGGTCTGGGCTCTGAAGAAAGGTCCAGACTGGAGAATTTGCAGTTGATGGGGAGTTACAAGCTAATCAAAACTAAGGAAATGAAGTACATAGGAAGAGAGCGACGAGAATATGCCTTGGAATTGTATATCCTGATGGATCTGCCTCTGTCCCCAGTTTTAGTAAATGACATCATTGTCTAGGGTGTTGCCTAATCCACTTTTTCCTTACCAGTCAAGCAGAAAGTTTTACTGATTCTATTTGTTGTCATTTCTGTCTGACCTGGTAGCACCAGGTGCCTCCACATATTGCCCATTGTTTGAAGAGTGAATGCACAAACAGGGCAACTATTTCAAGTTGTTGAAGCAACACAGGCCACATGGAATGCAGCCCCTAGATTGGACATTGCAGAATCACCTCCAGGCCAATTAAATCTTGGGTCATAGCTTGTCCAGTCAAGAAATCTGCATGATGGCTAGATGTGGTTTGCTGGTCTGGATCAGGAGGCCCCCTGTGGAGCATTGGGGGCTTTTCACACTTATTTAGTGCATCTCTTTTCTTTCTACCTTGACTGTTCTAGTCACTGTTCTTCAGGGAAGGAAAAGAGTTCACTTAATATCTAGCTCCACTGATAGGCTTCCAGCATAGGAAAATTCTGTTAAATCATTGTCATCCAAGCCCTGCATCGTGCAACAAATATCACCAAACCATAGTAGAAGAGTCAGGTGCAGTCAGCATTCACTACTGAGACTGAAGTCAGAAGTTGATCTGGCCGGATTTTTTCCCCATCATCCGCTTCCCTCACACCTGAAAATAATTCCAGATTTTTAAAAAAATGTTAAGTCTTTCTTGAATTTCTCTGCAGTTAAGATTATGCACCTTTGAATTTAAAAATTTTTGTTGCGAGGATTTTCAATTCTTTCAACTTGTTTCTTTCCCTCAGATCCAAGCTCTCACTATGTGATTACCCTGAAAGCATTTAACAATGTGGGTGAAGGCATTCCCCTGTATGAGAGTGCTGTGACCAGGCCACACACAGGTACGGGACCCTGTCTGTCTCTGGTGCTCAGCACTTTTCACAGCAGCTTACATATTGGCATGGATCCTGCCTTCCTGACCATGAAGGAAAAGGATATGGCAGTTTAGGGTGCAAACTTCAAATAGGTGCATAGGCTTTCAGTATGGAAAGTTCTGTTAATTCCTGTTTTGCTCTTTGGTAAAGAATAAACCTGTTGTGTAAGCTGTGCTATATAGATATGTGTACATGTTGTTAGTGTGTTAGGATCTAGAAGGCATAGTTTTGAGAGATTTAAAAGTGGTTTTTTTTTTTTTTTTTTGTCTTTTTGAGACAGGGTTTCACTATGCAGTTCAGGCTGGCCTTGAATTTACTTTGTAGCCCAGGCTGGCCTCAAACTTGCAGCAATCCTTCTCCCTCAGCCTCCCGAGTGCTGGGATTACAGGCATGAGCCACCCTGCCTGATTTTCTTTTCTTTTTTCTTTTTCTTTTCTTCTTCTTTTTTTTTTTTTTTTTTTGTTACCAGAGATTAAACTCTCGACCTTACACTTACCAGGCAGGTGCTTATGGTGCTGAGCTAAATCCCTGGCCCATGATTTTCATTCTTTAGGCATGTTCATTATAACTAAAATGAGTCAAAAAGTACAAGTACCTCTATATCTGTAGAAGAATTATATAGGTTGCTGATTGTGGCAATAAATACATGTGATTGCTGAACTCAGCATTTGCTTTCTAGTCCTTTGAGTTGCTTAGGAAAATAGAATTTTATGTATCTTTCATATGCTTCATATAAGGGCCGGGGATCTAGCTCAATGGCCTAAGTGCCTGCCTGGCAAGTGCGAGGTTGTGAGTTCAATGCCCGGTGCTGGGAAAAAAAATAGAAATCATTACATATGTTTCATATTTATATAAAGGGTATAAAGCCAGAGGCAGTAACTACTTGATCAGTTGTACATTTATTACAAGAGTGAGTAAATATTCATTTTTTAAATTATCTTTTAAATCTCTAAAATAAATCAATATGCATATAATATAAAATTTCTGTAGATACTAATTTAGATTTGAATGAAAGTTTATTGAGGTAAATATATTAGAATTGTAAGTTTTTTTCTTTAAAGAGCACTGAAATTCAAAGACTTTCAGAAAGTTTTTTTTTCATTTGTTGCTCAAAAGTTTGAATAAGTATTGTATGACATCTTCTAGATGCTCTGCATGATAACACAGACTTGACAGTGTTCTTGTTAAAGGTTAATCTCTGTCTCTTTTTGTTTTTTAATAAAGCTTTTACTTTAGACTAACATTATTATGTTTGGTGGTTCTGTCCTGTCTTCTCCTATGTGCCTGCAATTTTTAAGTTCTTTTTAAAATAGCTTTAGTATTCCAGAAAAGGGGCAAAAAAGTACAAAAAGAATATTTAAGTAGTCTTCTACTTTCTTAATTGAGCTGAAATAGGAAAAAAATGAAATGATTTTATGTGACTTAAAAATACTATACACTGGCTAGTAGTACACAAGGAAATATTCCTGAATCATATAACCTAATTACCTTTTCCAAGAGTTGGTACATAAAAGAAAAAAATTTTTCAGAGTTCTAATGATTTCTGTACCTGAAGATGCATTTTCTGTAACTAATTACTATGTGTCCTGACAGTCTTTCAGCAAAGCTCTTGATTATAATGTATGCTGTTCCTCTGTTATTTTTAGACCTAATTATGCAGGAAATACACTCGTGGAGACTTACTTTAGTGCGGTAATTATTCATAAGGCCTGTGCCATTTCAGATTTTAAGTTATAGAAGAACTAGTCACTATAACTATGTGGGAAACCCATTTTAAAACCTGAACTTAAAATAAATCAGTATGTGTATACTTGGAGAACCTAACCCAGAATTGCAAAGGCCCAAAGGGATCTTGCTGTATTGCTCATGGTCTTTAGTATTTTTGTGCTCATCCCAGCCTCTGTTTTGTGGTGGCACTTAATGATGTGTCCTTTGCCAGGGGCACAGCACAATGTCCGAATTCTGACTTTGCTTTCCATCAGATGACTACTCTGATTTCTGCAGTTCTTTGAAGGCTGTGGCATTTGAGCCTGTGGTAACCGCAGACAGCATTTCCCTTAGCTGACAGGTAGTTCTGGGTAGTTCTCAGACTGCTGGAGAAAGTGCAGCAGACAATCCCATTGTAGTCAGCTTGCTTTCCTTAAGAAAGAAGCATGCTCTTGAGTTCCTTTGCTTTATTTGGCTGTGAGCTGATTTGGCATATTCCCTCTCATCTAAGATACCAGCAGGTTTGAATTCAACCCATGGGCTACCATTCAGGGCTTGGTTAAGAGTAGGACCCTTATATGTCTGATGATGCACACTGTTGTTAACTCAGGTTCCCAAAATTCAGCCACATTTACTGAAATCTCAAACCAACCCATGAGCTGTATGCTGCTTGTTCAGAAATTATACCCTTGATTTAAAAAGAAAATTTTTTAGTCTTTTCATGATCCTTTTGGACGGGAGGTAGGACTTTCAAGTAATTGTAAGAAAATTCAAGTATGTATCTGTTAATATAATCATACATTTTAATGTGCCCTATAGAATACAGTACAGAAGATAGTTAATTAATGCTCCTCTTAACATTTTCCTACAAATTTTTCCTGAAAGAACACAATGGAAATATTCTTTTTTAATGGATGATGGTTATCTATTAACTCTGGATTTTCTTTCTTTTTCTCCATTCCTCATCTTTCATTCCATTATATTACCCTGCATTTCCCTTTTATTTTATTTTTGTTTACATTAAAATGCCCCTTCCCTTTTTTAATTACTTTCTGCCCAGACACTTCTGAAGTTGATTTATTTGTTATTAATGCTCCATACACTCCAGTGCCAGATCCCACGCCCATGATGCCCCCCGTGGGAGTGCAGGCTTCCATTCTGAGTCATGACACCATAAGGATCACTTGGGCAGATAACTCCCTGCCCAAGCACCAGAAGATTACGGACTCCCGGTACTATACAGTCCGATGGAAAACCAACATCCCAGCAAACACCAAGTACAAGGTACTGATGCGTTGGCTTTGGGTGTAAAAACCTAGTCATTGATGTCTTCTAATTTTAAAGTTCTTCATTCCTGCTTTTTTCAGAATGCAAATGCAACAACGTTAAGTTATTTGGTGACTGGTTTAAAACCAAACACACTCTATGAGTTCTCTGTGATGGTGACCAAAGGGCGAAGATCAAGCACATGGAGTATGACAGCCCATGGGACCACCTTTGAATTGGGTATGTGTTTTCAGAACCCGTGTCACATGGCTTTTTTTCTCTTTGCAAAATAGGAAGGTAGCAGGAGGTCCACAGTAATATTGTGCCACATACCATGTCATGAGACTTCTCATTACCTGCTTTTACTACCCAGGGAAAGAATTGAGTATATTAATTAACATATTCACCGAACACTTTTGGTGGGGCAGGGGTGGGGGGGGGTTCAGTTTCTCACCCTTATCATCAAGATTCACTGCCTCCCATCATCAGTATTCATTGAGCATTTACAGTGTACTAGGTGCAATAGAACATACAGGAAACATTGTCCCTGCTCTTGAGGAGCTTACATTCTAAAAGGAACTTAAGAAATACACCACTTTTTAAATGGCAGTTTTGTTTAAGACATCAAGTGGAGCCAGAAAGATCATGTGGCCTTTTCCCAAGCACATGGCCACCAAATAGGAATGGTTGGTGACAAGACAGAAGGCTAAAAACGGTCATCGTGTGCACCTGACAAAGAGTAAAGGATCAGAATTGAAGGCAAGCTATAAAGAGTATCAAGAAATTGTTAAAAACCAAAAGTAATCTGGAAGCACAGAACTTACAGTTAATGCTACCCAGTGTCATGATGGGCCAAGAACATTGTGGCTGCCTAAGTAGAAGATGCCATATAGCAAAACTTGAAGCAGAACACATTAATTTTTTTCTAATCTCCCCCTTCATCATAAAATTTTTTTTTTCATTTCAATTATTTTTTGAGGGGGGAAGAGCGGGGAGGATATGGGACATGGTTGAGAATGATAGTTGTAGTACTGGTATTTCTGTTATGAGAAACTTTGCCTTTAAACTTGGAAAAAGCCCATTAGCTGCCAAGAGGAAATAAGATAAATTTCCAAGAACGTACAGTTTTCTTCAGAGGGGATTCAAAACCAAAAGGCTAATTTACATGAAAAGCTGTAGAGAAAGTAGTTGAAAAGTCCATTCATAAAACTTTCATTCCACTTTATGTGAACTTAATATATATGTTCTTAACACAATTATGTTTAGATTGTTCATGAAAATTTCTTAAGACGTTAAACAAAGCTGGCCATCATCTCGCATTATTTCCCCATTAACTATTTTTACAGCACATGCATGTTAGGCAAGTATCAAAAAAAAAAAAAGAAAAAAAATCACAAAAGTAAAAAACCTAAAAAAAAGTTAAATACATGGGTTTTTTTGTTTACTGTTATGCTTGGTACACATGAAATAATGAGTACCAAGCAATTCATTTTTACTGCATCTTTACTTTTACATTTGTTCTTAGGTTGCCTAAAACATTTAAATACAAATAAAATGTGTAGCAAAAATAATGAAAGCAAACAGCAGGTAACTTTACAAATAATGAAATGTAAACTGTTTCTGCCCTTACCCAGAGTAAATGGGTGACAACACCTATTTACTAAAGGAACGTTATTTACTAAAGGAACACTCCTGCAGCTTCAGGCAGAGATGTGCACGCTGAGACTGCTTACTCCCCGGGAACACGGGGCTCCACACAGAGGACCCGTGGGGTATCTGACTTTACCACAGCCATGGAGGTGCTCCAAACCTTAAAGTACCCACAGTAACTACACCTCTGTCTGGAACCAATGATCCCTTTTACTCCCTGCCAGGACAAACCAATATGTAGGTAGTTTTCTTTGCTTAGACATGGAAGCAGTTTTAACACTGGCCCTTGTGAAGCCACAGTGTACCAAAAGTACTATGCAGAACAATTGTAACTTGTTTAAAAATTCCACTTCGCCATATTGGCCATCTCAAGATGAAAACAGGTAACAACTCCCTACATATTAACTAGCTCTACTTCCCTAATATTAAACATAAAACCACATGGGAAATATAGAAATTCAAATAGAAGTAACATAAACCTGTCATAAATCGTAAACAAAAAGCTATTTGTGGGACAGAATGGATGACACATGGTCTACTGTAATTTTAGAATGAGGCAGACAAAAGTTGGAAGGCCAGTTAATTTTCTCCTCCTTCTCCTGCTTCAGCTTCATCTCCTTGGGTATCCGATGTCCACAATGTCAAGTTGTCTCTCAGTAATTATTATTAGCATGCTGTTCTCCTCACTTAATGTGTCAAGTTCAGAAATGGCTTCATCAAAAGCTGTCTTTGCCAGAAAACAGGTTTTGTCTGGAGAGTTCAGAATCTTATAATAGAACACAGGGAAATTAAGGACCAGACCCAATCTGATAGGATGTGATGCTTGCATTTCCTTTTTGCTGATTTCAGAAGCTTCTTGGTATGCTTGTGACTGATCCACAATCCCTGTCTTATCATCACCAGCAGCAGCCTTGGCCAAATAACAGTAGTAGTCTCCCTTCATTTTCAAATAAAAGACTTTGCTCTCTGCTTGTGAAGCATTGGGGATCGAGAACTTTTCCAAAAAAGACAGCACATCGTTGCAGATATCCCTTAGCTCAGTCTCAGTGTTCTCTCTGTATTCTCGAGCCATCTGCTGGTTTTTCTCAGCACCTTCCATCCTTTGCTCGATACTTGAGACAACCCTCCAAGATGACCTGTGGGCTCCTACAAGATTTTTATAAGCAACGGAGAAAAGATTCCTCTCATTAGATAATTCAGCACCTTGCTCAGTTACAGACTTCATACAGGCTGCCACGTCATCATATCGCTCAGCCTGCTCGGCCAGTTTGGCTTTCTGACCAGTTAGTTTTTATCTATGCCTTGATGTTGTCTGTCCCGGGGGGCAGTGGTGGCGGCGGACGGACGGGCACAGCGGTCTCTGGGCGATGGTGAAGCCGAGACTCTGTCCCTGGATCTCGCTGCTCACAGGCAACAGCTGCTGAACAGCTACATTTGGATTTGGGTTTCACCACTATACAAGAATATAAGCAAATAGCAGGATACTGTAGTACAAAGCATACTAGATTTTAAGAATGAAGAGACTTGAATTCAATCCCAGGTCACTCGTCTACTAACAGTATGATCATGAGCAAGTCATTTAGCCTCTAAAATTTCAGTCTCTTCAGTTCTAAATGAGATAATAATCCCTGCCTTTCCTCCAGGTTTATCATAAGGTAAAATGAGGAACAGATGAGAGAGCACATAATAAATTATAAACCACTGGGTAGATGTAAGAGGTGTTTGTCATTAGTCCTACTTTTCTGGTAAATTGAGATTGACAAACTGAAATGACCTGTCCTTCACCAAGTATATGTACTAGAGCCTGATCTCTTGACTACGTGACCCTTGAGCCGCTTCAGAAGTTTTCTTGAAAAACATTTAGTGTCTTTGCAAAAAAATCTTTCACTGAAATATCCTTTGGGTTTTTGTTTATAAGTAACCATGAGAGGAAAAAAGATAACTAAGTAAAGAGAGAGTAGGTTCTCTAGATTGGAGATTGTTTGCTTTCTGCCCACTTTTAGGCCTTGCCTTCTGTTTCCCCTTGGGCTTTCCTAGCCACGGGCATATGTGTGACCATTGGGCATCTCTGCCTATGCTGACTTTTAATGCCTTCCTCTCCTGTGTAGGAATAATGAAAAACCAATGATATAAATTCCCTACAAGCTGAATTTGATTTTTCTGCATGGTTGGAATGCCTGCAGAAATAGGGGTTGAACTTGGAAAGTTAGAAATCCACTGTGCAAAAGTTGAAATAGACCTTTAGTTTGCTTTCTTTGCCAGAGTTTTAAAAATATCTTTTTGCTTTAATTCCACCCATTAACTAATAAATGAAATTCATATTTACCCTTAAGATCTTTGTGTGTAACCATGCTTCCTTCTGTCTTATACCAGAATTCCAGTATTTCAAGAGTAACTTTGCGGAGGTACTTAATTTGCACATTTTCCTACTGGAACATTAAACATTTTCAGCTGTAATAACATGGAAGGAAATACAGAAGCACACTGTTGTTTTCATTTTGTTGATTTTTTTTACAGCTTTTCTCTGTAGAGAAAAGTACCTCAGTAGTTTGCAGTATGCTTTCAGTGTAATCTTAAAAAAATGTCAATTTATAAATCATTTTTTCTTTGTGGGCATAGGAATCTTAAAAATCCTTTGGTTTGGAGAGCCAACTATATTTAAGGGAGAAAACTACTTTACACTTAAAAATAGTCTAACAAAATAATCCAAATCAAGGGAGAGAAAGTCATCTTGGGTAAATTACCTAACTTCTCTCATTTTTGGTGCCCTGACCTATAAAGTATGGACAGTGATAGCCATCTCTCAAGGTTGCATAAATATTAAAGGAGATACTTTTTGTACAATGCCTAGCATATAATAGGTACTTGGTACAAATGACACTTGATTTCCCTAGCTATCCTGTATATACCTCACCCCCAACTGAGATGCCAATTCTGTGTCTTCAGAGTATTTTTTCTCTTTTGTACTTAGCATATTCTTCTTTTTACAGGTACTGTTTGCACATAGACTGTGAGTTGAAGCTAGGAGGCTTTAACTTTTTTGTCTTGTAGGTTTTTTTTGTGTTTTACAAATGGAAAGATTAAGAAAATGGTCAATTTATATTGTAGTGAACAGGAGTTATTCAAGGTATTGTTATTTTGTAGTTCCCACTTCTCCACCTAAGGATGTGACAGTTGTAAGCAAAGAGGGAAAACCAAGGACCATAATTGTGAATTGGCAGCCTCCCTCTGAAGCCAATGGCAAAATTACAGGTAGGATGCCTCAGAGTGTATGTTTGCCTGTGCTGTGTTCTAGGAGATTACTGTGTTTTCAAGAGAAGTGGGAGTCTGAAGGCTGACTTGGTCATTTTATGGGCCGTGTGAGCTACAATGGTCTTTGAAAGTGAAGCAAGGGCGTGTGCTCTTTGCCCACAGTAGCACTGAAATAAGTCTCCAGCTGGTGGTTCAGCCTCATGCTGCCTGCAAGTCTAACGGGAATGAGGTGCCCTAGACAGCCTTTGGCTATACTGGACTTTATGGACATACATATTTTCCTTGGGAAAGCTGTTTACTGCCTAGATCATCATCTTTGGGGTCGTATAACCCCACCTAATTCTGTGGGACAATAAGCCGTAAATAATGATTCTGCTCTTTTACACTAATTACCCAAAAGCCCATTAGAGTTTTAAATTCCTTTTCCCTGCAAGGCCTGCCACTTCAGGTTCCTGGGCTCTTACAACGCTTGAATTGTCCTTGGCCTTAAGAGGGACCTGGCAGTTTTCTTCAGATTTCCAGAAGGAGGTCTTCCACAGTGGGAAGGACACTGT
>RJWT010000596.1:0-62423 GCA_004365215.1 Cuniculus paca
TATCTTCTTTAGATGTGCTCAGCATTTCTTTCATTACATTCTTCATCTCTTGTTTTACCTGGAAAATCATTTCTGTCCTCAGTTCCTTTAGAGTCTCATACAGTTGTTTCTTTACTTCATTTGCTATCATTTCAGAAGTTTCAGGTGTGTGGCTCATGTTTTCTTCTGTGTCCGTGTCTTTTTGGCTTGTTTTGGAAGGTCTAGAGGTGCAAGATTGCATTTTGCTCTTTCGTTTTGTCATTTTCCTGTATTCCACTGTGGGAGGTGAATCCTACGTGTACAGTTGAGGTGCCAAGGCTAGGTGCTACTCGCAATGCACACCTTCAGCTCCAGCCAAGACTATCACTCTGGCTGTTTTGATGCTGGGTGGTGTCTGGGTAGAGCCCAGGCAGGATGCCAGGGAAGCTCTGAATTTCCCAGGCCAATGGGGGAGGGGTGCAGACTCCTACCTGTCTGTTGGTAAGGTCCCAAGCTGCACAGCCAGGTGGAATTTGCTGTATGCACCCCTAACCCATGTGAGGCCCAGAGAAGTAGCTGCCAGGCCACTCTGGGTGAATGTGTGGGGCCTAGGCAGGACCCCAGAGATGTCCTGAATGGCCTGGGCCAATGGGGGACAGACGCAAACCGAAGCCCCCACCAGGCTCCTGGTGAAGTCCCAAGCTGAAGGGCTAGGTGGAATTCCCTGGTCACCTAACCTTGACTCTTACACTCTGACATATCACAAATCAAATATGAAAATATAATATAGGGTATTTCAGAGCATAGGAACTCAAAGTGTTTGCTTTTATATACCACATATTAAGGATATATTGGAGGCATTTCTTCACCAAATATTGAAAACATAAGACATAGAAAATCTTACTTAGAACAAAGCAAAGAGAAACTATGATCATTAATTGTGACATACCAACTTGAATTCAGCAAGAACCATCTAGAAGAATAGTATTTAGTGTGTCTGTGAATGACTGACAGAAAGTCTACAAACCTAGGAGGTGAGATTCTCTTCAGATATGAATAGCAACAGTGAACACACTTAGGGCCTGGACAAAATAAAAAGGGAAAAAAGAAGTAAGTCTTTCCTTTTCCTATTGGAAGAACTCTAGTTCAGCACTGCCTTCAGATGTTGGTCTTCATTTGCTTTATGCTTCTAGCACAGACGCTAGCTTTCCAACTCAGACTCACATCACTGAACCTGCTGTAGCCACCAAACATTCAAACTCTGAAAACTACTGCACTCTCCAGTTCATGCATGTGAGCTGGCCATTTTGAATTCTTTCACTCTGATTCTTCAGATGGGCATTGGAACCCCTCCTCTTCTGATCCTGTAACCCCACCTAAGAAATTCTTAGTATAATTTCACATGCATTTTATATTGATTTTGTCCTCCTAGTGAACTCTAATGTAGAAACTTTAAAATAATGGTGAAGCAGACTGATGTCTTCAGCCAAGCAGCACTCCTAGAAAGCAGCCTATTCTAATTTGCTCAGGCAGATAGAGGTTTGCAGAAAGTCTACACTCAGCAAACTGGAGTATAGATCATGGTTTTGGATTCTAGCATATTTTAGACTTACAGTTCAAAAGGTATGAAGCATTGCTTAGAGATTTATGAAAAATTATACCAGCCAGGTTATGCTTTATGTAGTCTTCCATTGTTATTTTAACAAAATTAGAATTCATAACATATCATTTAATAAGTTTCATATGCTTTTTAAAATCTAGTCTGCATTTCATACAAATAGTATTTTAAGACTACATATTTCATTGTATCTCTAATTTTGAATACATAGGAATTACTAAATTTTTAGTATTGTTGAATACAATACTGTTGCGGTTTGTATATAGATGGCTCCCCCAAGCCTCATGTAGTCATGGAAGCAGCTGAATCTAAAGTTTATGACTGATTCATTGTGTAGCATTGGGACTGGTGGTGTTTGTTCTGCGCCCACCCAGGGGTGGAGCCAACATACAATGTAAGGTCAGAATGGGGCGTGTTTTTCTCTCTTTGTGCAGTGGGTTCTTGCTGCTAGCAGCTGCCATGAATGGCTGCCCCTCAGCCAAGCCACCCTGCCTTGGAACAAGCTGAGTATGGACTGAAACCTCCAGAAACTATAAGCTAAATAAACCTTTCCTTGCTTCACTTTGAGTGTCAGGTGTTTTGTCCCGGGAAGGACAGAAAAGTAACCAAGATAGAATTTGATACCACTGGAGTGGGGTTGTTGCTGTGACTACACCTGACCATGTGATTCAAGAGCCTTTGGGAATGGCTTGTGGGAAGAGTTTGAAAAGGTTCAGAGATGTTACCTGAAAGAGAAGCCCTGGAACAGCTTAGGCTGTTCTGGATGGGATATTCTGGTCAAAGCTCAGAAGACCAGAAGGCTGACAGAAATTCTGCCAGCAGAGACCAGGCTTGGGAGGTTTCTGCTAGAAAGAAGGACTACATTGGTTGTTGAACACCACACCATATGTGTTATGGCTTGGCAAAAAGTTTGTTTGCATTTTGTTTGTGTCCAGAGACTTTGCCTGAGACTGAGATTAAGTATGGTGAACTGATTAATCTGGCAAAAGAAATTTCAAGGCAGTCAAATGTTGAGGCCATGGCATGGTTATTGTTGGGGGTCTTAGGCAGATTTACATTGTGAACCAAGAGCACAAAACCCAGTAGGGTGATTTGAAACATGAGTTTGACCAGAAAGGATGCTCCAGTAAAGCTATGGACTGTAAAGATAGAGCTGAGACCTCAACTGCTGAGATGGAACAGAGAAATAGAAAAGATGGCCTGAAGGTTGTGCAAAAAGCAGCAAATCTCAAATGTTTGCAGCTTCCAAACTGCAAAAGAAAAAGACTTTACTTGGAGGAGAAAGCCTCAGAACACCACATTCCAGAATGGCAGCAACATAGAGAATCTGTCCGTCAGAATCAGGTTCAGAGGGCCCAGTGATCCAGGCACTCTACAGCCAAGAGAGAGGAAAGCCTGGCTACTGCTCCAGCTAGCAGCAGACCTCAGTATCATCCATGTGGTGCTGGTTTTAGGTGTATGTTAGATGCATGAGTTCTGAGGTTTTCGTATGTACAAGGGCTTGCAGTTAAGGTTTGCCTTACATCTCAGAGGAGGTTTGGAACTTGGACTTTTCAGTGGTGCTGAAACTGTTAGGACTTTGGCAACTCATGGAGATGGACTAAATGTCTTTTTTATAAGGGATATGCCTGAGTCTTTGGGGGAGGCCAGAGGTGGAATGTTATGGTTTGTATATAGATGGCCCCCCCAAGCCTTATGTAGTCATAGAAGCAGCTGAATCTAGCATTTGTGATTGATTCATTGTCTAGTGCTGGGATTGGCAGTGTGAGTTCTGCACCCGCCCAGGGGTGGAGCCAACATTCAATGTAAAATCAGAAAGGAGACCTGTTTTTCCCTCTTTTGTGCAGTTCGCTCTTGCCACTTGCAGCTGCCATGAATGGCTGCCCCTCAGTCACACCACCCTGCCTTGGAACCAGCTGAATATGGACTGAAACCCCCAAAACTGTAAGAAATAAACCTCTCCTTCCTTCACTTTGGGTGTCAGGTATTTTGTCTCAACAACAAGAGAAAAGTAACTAAGACAAATACAATGACTGTCCAGTACATAATTCTTCTTTTTTTCATTTTTAATTCTAAAATATTATCTTAGGATAGATCACCTAAACCAAAACAATCCTTGAGTGAAATCTGTGATTGTATAGTCCTAGACTGAAAAGAGTAATATGGTTTCCAAAAGATGTGTGGTTTTTTTTTCAATCCTAGAAAATGTTTTCCAAAATTCCTTGCTTTTGTGATAAGAACCACATCATCTACTCACAGAGGATGACTAAACTCTAGTATTTAAAAGTGGTTAAATACTTGGTCCATGTATTAAAAAATAAACTAAATAGTGACATGTAAGTGGGACTACATTGCTAGAGCAACATTTGAGCCTAAACATTCTTGCTCCTTTTAATGGTTGCTTACTATGTAAATTTTGCTTAGCTATATGAATAGTTTACAGAATTCTCTGCTAGTGTGGTAATGGGTAGGAACTGACTATAGAAGAAATTCAAGATTTGGTAGGTGAAAGTAATGCAGCAGTCATATTTACACATGGAAAGTCAGAGTAGCATCTGTTACTTTTGCTGTTGATGTACTTACTATAAATCTAGTCAATCACCTTGTTAGCCAAATGAGGCAGCTGTCAGGTCCTTTGTTCCACCTGGTTGGCTCCTTCAGCTACTGCACATCTGACCAAGGAGTGCGGTAACATCATAGTGCAAGCCACCTATCATCGAAATCAGGTACAGAGCCAACAAAAGATTGGTATGTACTCATGAACTTCGGTACATTTTGTTGCTTCCAGTTTGTTTTTTCTCTCATTTACTTCATGTCCATCTTTCTAGTACAATGCTGTCACTAGAAGTTTAACAAAAATCCTAAATATTTAAATATTCATGTTGCTTGCCCTGCTTATTTTAGGCCCATAACCATGCAGAGATGTCAGTTGTTTAAGGTCAAATCTCTATCACAAATCCTGTCTTGGAGATGTGATAGATAACTTATAGACATAGACCCTAGTATTTTTGATTATTTGATCAGAAGTTCATTGGTATAATGCTGATGAAATATATTAAATACTTCAGTTAGCGCTTGAGGGCAAATATTTTTGAGGATATCAAACATATTAAGACAGTTCTAATTTAGTAAAATTTATGTGATAAAATTCACTTGAATTCATTGCAAATACATTCATTACAAGAAATTTATTAAAATTGTGACAGTTACTAACACAGCTTTGCAGATATTTTTAATTTTTAACTAACTCATCAACAATATTACCACAAATGGTATTGACAAGTTCTGGATCATGAGGGTTCTAAATTCCAAAAATCTGAGTCAGTTACTGGCTCACAGAAGAAAAATCACTTACTTCACTGCAGGGAGATACTTGTATTATTAGCCTCAACTGAAATGTCGAGTCTGCTCTTGAAGTCTCACTCTGGAAAATAAATATAAGGCATAACTGGGAAAAACACAAATGCATTTTATTTTTCTGTGTGTAGAAAGTTTGTTTTAAAGAAAAAAAAATCTGCAATAGTGGCCCTCAAACATAGTTCCCAAGAAAATTTGCTACATCTTAGATGAATCATTCTCCCAGGTCTCTGTCATATGGACATCTGTGCCTGTCTACTTTAAGAATCACACAAAGTATAGCAACATGGAATTGGATGACCTAGCAGTTTTCAAGGAGAATGAATTTTTGCTTTATGAATTATACTTAGATATTCCAATTTAGATAGAGTCAAGCAAATACAATTTGAGATCTTTGACCTTCAAATGAATTCTATTCTGATTGTGCTTTTCAATGTAAATTTTATTACCTTCCAGTACAGTTCTGCTTAGCACTTAGCATGTCTAGCAGAGGACTTTGGCATAACTAGGTGATACTTATTTTCAAAAATATTACTGTGCATATAAATATTTCAGAAAGCATTTTATGCCATGATATTGACACTGTGTTTTAGATTCTGCTAAGATAATGAGCTAGTTGACCTTGATAGTTTTGTTTCTGATTTAGCATGGACTTGGAGAAATCCTCTTAATTATTTAAAATATTGTTTGCTTTTGACTATTTAGTAGAATTTTCTGAGTACTTAAGATTCTTTTTTCGTGTAAAACGATGTATGTAGTGGAAAAATTATTGCTTTTTGTTTTGATGACATTAAGCCAGTATGCTTTGTCTTATGTATACATATGAGTACAGCATACTATATTATTTATAGCCTTAAGCATTGACCCATTATTACTTTGTCTTTTTACGTGAACCAAATGTATAAGAAAGTTGGACAGGAACTGTATCAGGATGTTCTAATAAGGCTGCCAGAACATACTGAGGATGATGATTTGTCATATAAGTTACCTATTGTTTCAACTGTTTCGTATTATCCAGTTTAACATCTTACTACATTATTCATTTTTTTTCTTCCCCACTAATCTTTGTAGTACACTTTTGTTTTCTTCATTTCTACATCCACAGAGCTATGAAGATTATTGTTTTAAGAAAAGATTGAAACTTTCATTAATCTGTCAATGCTTTACAGCTAGAACAGGGAAAACAAAAGCTATTTAGTAGTTTACTTTTTACAAATTACTTGCTGTAACTAGTAAGTTCTGTTGGATACAAGAGAATTATTTGTATATGAGTAAAGAACAGAGCAGGTTTTGACTAGATTCAAGTCAAACAACCATGAAAAGTGGGAGTAAATTAAAAGGCTCCTTGAGTATAGACCTTACTACATAGCACCAATCCAGTTCCTCATGTTAGCATGTTTACTTTGAGCAATTGAATACATAAATGCAGACACATGGTCTCTGATGCCTGTCAGACACACATGTTCATTCATTTTTCAATATTAGAACCATTGCAGGGATAGAAAGTTAGCACAGAGATAAGTGATGATACAAAAAGTACTAAAAAGTTTCTCAAGAGCTTAGTAGAATAAGTCCATTAAAACTACTTAAGAAATTAATGGAAAAAAGATTAAAGGAATTAAAACATTACACTTGAATTTCTGCAAAACAAAATAGGAAAAGAAGAATAAACAACAAGTGCATGAAAGTCCAGGAAAAAAATGTCAGAGTAGTGATCTGCTGCAAAATTAAGCATCTCTGAGATCTGGAATCCAGACACCTGGAAAATAATAACTTGACAAAGAGAAAAAATGTAGCTCTCCAGGAATGAGGAAGGAAATGACAGGAAGATTAGAAGCTGCCCAGCAGTTGAAGAAACGGATCACAGTGCAGAGAAATTAAAAGAGAAGTCTGAAAGCTCTCTGCCCTGCTGTAGGAAAGACAGCCTGCCTCCACAGGCACAAGATAAGCTCCCTCAGCCAACAGCTACAGGAAGAAATGGAGGAGCAGGCTTGTGTGGGCTCCTTCACAACTGCTGTGAACTGCAAAAACAAGGTGGGGTTTTTGCTGAGGTGACTCCTTCTGAACAGAAGGCAATGGCCAGAGAAGGCATCCAGTTCCATACCCTTTATGTTTTGAAACAGTGCTTAATCAGAGTCATCTTAGAAAGGGATTGAATATTTAAATATAAGACTCAACTCTGAAAGTATTGGCATTAAGTATTTGAATCCTTTTCCTAATGCATGAACTGACATTAATAAAATAGAACTGAGGTTGTTAAAATTTTACCAACTTTATATGGTCAATTTTTTTTATTTTAAAGAAAAAAACAATAAAAAAAGGTCAAAATTTCAAATTAAAATTGTAGGAGAATAACAATGGTTAGTACATTGCATGTTGTTATTTTCAAAGTAGTTGCTCATATTACAAGGCATAGGCCTGAAAAATTGATAAAACAATATAAAAACAAACCTCTTTTCAAAGAACTAAAAGCAATTAGTGGTATAACTACCTTAAATATTTTGCGTATTTACTTATTTATTTATTTTTCCTTTTCCCTTTCTTCTTTTCTCCTTTCCCCCATCCCAGTTTGTCTTTCCTTTTGAACAGTTTCTTCCCATTTCACAATGTCTATGGTACATTTTGGATCTTGTTTACTTTTTCAGCTTTTTCACCAGGGAGACAACATGATGTTTATACATGTGAATATTTTATTTCACTTATGAGTATGGTCTCAAATTGAATCCATTCCCCTATGAATGTCTCAAGTTTATTCTTCTTTATAACTGAGTATTACTCCATTGTATAAAAATACCACTTCATTTTAATCCATTCCTCAAGTGATGGACATTTGGATTGTTTCTAAGATTTAGCTATTACAAATTGTTCTGCTATAAACATGGGTGCACATGTATCACTGTGGTATGGTGTTTTCAGTTCTTCTGGGAAAACACCCAGTTGGGGAATAGCTGGGTCAAAATGGACCTTTAATCCTAGAATTTTAGGAATCTCCATACAGATTTCCACATTGATTGTACCAGTTTACATTCCCACCAACAGTGGGGAAGGCCTCCTTTTTCCCAATATCCTCTCCAGTGTTAGTTGTTGGTTTATTTCTTGATGATAACCATTGTTATTGGGGTGAGATGAAATCTCAGTGTTGTTTTAATTTGCATCTCTCAAATGACCAATAATGTCAAACATTTTTTCATATACTTATTTCCTATTTGTATTTCTTCATCTGAGAATTGTGTGCTCATCTCAGCTGCCCATTTTTGGATGGGGTGTTTAAATTTGAGGGTCTGAATTTTTTCAATTCTTTATATATTCTAAGTATAGAGCATATAACTTTGTCTGAGAGACAGTTGGCTAAAATGCTTTTCCCACTCTGTGGATTGTCTTTTCACTCTGTTGATGGTTTCTTTTGACATGCAAAATCTTTCTAATAAGATGTCATGCCAGTCATTGATTATTTAAACCATTTCCCATGTTATTTGAGTTTTGTTCATGAAGTCTCTGCCCACCCCTATATCTTCAAGATTTTTGGGTGCTTTCTTTTCCAGTAGATTTAGTGTTTTGATTTTAATGTTTAGATCTTTGATCCATTTTGACTTTAGTACATGGTGAGAGATATGAATCTAGTTTTAGTCTTCAGCATGTAGAGTGTCACTTTTTCCAGCATCACTTATTGAAGAGGCTTTCTTCCAGTGAATATATTTGTCAAATTTAAGGTGACTGAGTGTGTCAGGAGTTGTGTCCACATCTAATCTGTTGCACCTGTCCTCAGGTATGTTTTTGGCAAGCACCATGCTGATTTTATTACAGTAGCTTTATAATATAATTTCAAGTCAGGAATTGCAATGTCTCTTGTCTTGCTTTTGTTCCCAAGGTTGCTTTTGCTATTCTTGGTCTCTTCTGCTTGCAGATGAATTTTAGGAATGTTTTCTCTACATCTTTGAGGTATGTTAATGTTTTTTTTAAATCAGGATTGCATTAAATCTGTGTAACAATTTTGGGATTATGAACTTTTCACTATGTTGGCTCTTCCTATTCCTGAGCAAGGTGTATCTTTCCACTTTCTGATGTCCTCTTTGATCTCCTTTTTCAGAGTAATACAATTTTCAATACAAATCCTTTTACTTCTTTCATTAGATTGATTCATAAGTATTTCATTTTTTTGGATACCATTGTGAAGGGTGTGGTTTTCCTAATTTCTCCAATGTTTCCAGAACTATATTGAATAGGAGTTGTGATAGTAGACATCCTTGTCTTGTTTCTAATTTTAGAGTGAAAGCTTGGAGTTTTTGTCAATTTAGTATGATGTTGGCTGTTGCTTTGTCATAAATGATTTTTATCAGACCGAGGTAAAAATCTATTCCACTTTTCCAGGGACTTTTATCATGATTGAGTGTTAAACTTTATCAAAAGATTTTTCTGCATCTACTGAGATGATCATGTGATTGCTGTCTTTGGCTCTGTTGGTGTGGTGTATTACATTGATTGATTTGTATATGTTGATCCACCCCTGCATTCGTGGGATGAATCCCACTTGGTCATAGTGTATAATCTTCTTGATGATTTTCTACATTCTGTTCACTAGTACGTTATTTGCATCTATGTTGATTAGGGAGAATGCCCTATAGTTCTCTCTTTTTGGGGGGTATTTCTCTAATTTTGGTATCAGGATAATACTTGCCTACAGGAATGAGTTAGGGAGTAATGCTTCCCTTTCAGTTTCATTAAAGAGTTCGAGAAATATTGGCATTAAATCTCTAAATTTCTTGTAGAATTCAGCAGTTACTCTGTCAGGACATGGGCTTTTCTTTGTTGGCAAGTTTTTAATTACATATTCAATCTCATTAATTGATATTAGATTATTCACAATTTTTCTATCTTCTTGGTTCAACTTTGGCAGTTCATAATTATCTAGGAATCTGTCCATTTTTTTCTGTGTTCCCATCCTATAACAATAAAGATTTTTGAAGTAAGTGTTGATGATCTTCTGAATTTTCATAGGGTCTGTAGTGCTTTCATCCTTTTCATTCCCCAATGCATGAATTTAAAGCTTTCTTTCTTTGTTTTTTTTATAATGTTGGCTAAGGGTTTATCAATTTTATTTATTCTTTCAAAGAAACAACTCTTTAATTCATTACTTCTTTAGATTGTTTTCATGGCCTCCATTGTGTTAATTTCAGTTCTCATCTTTATAATTTTCTCATTGTAATGGGCTTTAGATTTCTCTTGCTCTCCTTTTTCTAGAAGCTTGAGGTATAACATTAGATATTTATTTGTACTCATTCATTTTGCTGATGTGAGAATTCACTGCTATAAGTTTCTGTCTTAGGACTGCTTTAATTGCATCCCAAAACTTCTGGTATGTTGTATATGCATTCTTATCTAATTGTACATATTTAGTTTCTTCCTTTATTTCATCTGTTACCCATTGATGGTTTAAGAGAGCATTATTTAATTTCCATGTGCTAATGGAGTTTTTGTGGTTTCTTTTGCCATTAATTTCCAATTTTATTGCAATACGGTCAAATAATATGCATGGGATACTTTCAATTCCTTTGATTTTTTAAAGCATGTTCTGTGGGCTCGTGTATGGTCTGTTTTAGAGAACATTCCATGTGCAGCTGAGAATGTATATTCTGATTATGTTGGATGGAAAACTTTGAAAACATATACTGCCTTTTGTTCATGGATTTGATTCAGTTTGGATATTTCTTTACTATTTTTTGTCTAGTTCATCTGTTTCTTTGTCACACTGGGGTGTGGAGGTCTCCCTTTAAAATTGTGTTATTGCATATGCAAGAAGGTATGAACAGTTTTTTTGAAGAAAACAAAGGACATTAAGGTAGTCATTGTTGATTTCTTATCATCTGGTTTGAAGGCCTGTAATGCTTTCACTCTTGTTTTGATTGGTTTTATATTATTTTGTTTTGTTTGAATTTATTGTGTGTGAAGATATGAACAAACATTTTGAAGAAAACAAGAGACACTATGGTAGCCATTGTCAATTTCCTGTTGTTTTGTTTTGAAGTCCTGTATTGCTTGCATTGTTCTGTTCTGATCTGCTTTGTTGTGTTTTATTCTGTTTTGTTTTGCTTTATTCTCTTTAAAATAAAAAAATTGTGTTATTGCATACATGATTTTTCATGTCCATAAATAATTGTCTTTTACAGTTGAGTGTTCCCATATTTGGTGCATATATCTTCATCTTGAAGTTTTCTCCATAGAAGTTTGTACTGACCATCTTCATCTCTTTTAACCATTTTTGGTTTGAAGTTTACATTGTCTACAAACAGAATAGCTACCCCTGCTTTTCTCTGGGTTCCTGTTTCATGGAAGATTGTTTCCATCCTTTAACTTTCAGTCTATGAATTTCTTTTTTAGTTAAATGTGTTTCTTATATACAGCATATTGTTCTATCCTGTTTCTTGATCCATTCTGTTTCTTTTGATTGGTAAGTTGAGGCCATTTACATTGATGGTTTTAACTGATATGTATTACCTTACCTTTGTCATGGTATTTTCCTGCTGATGATTCTCTGCTTTCCCCCTCTGTTTAATAGCTTGCCCTGCCTGGTAATTTCTTTCTGTTTTTGCTCTTGGAATTGTGGTCATTTTTATCTCTCTAGGGTATCTCTCAGCACTCTTTATAGGGTTGGTTTGGCGGTTATAAATTTCTTCAGTTGTTTTTTTGTCATGGACAAATCTTATTTCTGTATTAATTTTGAATGATAATTTTGGAGGGAACATTAATCTAGGTTGGACGTTGCTTTCTTTCATTGCTTGAAACACTTCACTCCAAGTTCTTGACTTGAAGGTTTGTGTTAGGAAGTCTGCCATGATTCTGATGGGCTTTCCTTTATAGGCAATCTGTTTCTTCCCTCTAACAGAGTTTAGTACTCTGCTTTTGTGCAGAATTTCTGGAATCTTCATTATTATATGTCTTGGTGTAGTTTTATTTGGATCATGACTGTTTGGAGTTCTATATGCTTCATTAATTTGTATGACTAATTCGTTATGTATGCTTGTGTAGTTTTCTGCCATTATTTCTGCGAAGAGGATTTTATGGCATTTGTGCTGTCTTCAGCTCTCTAACTGACCCCAATTTATCTTATTTTACTTTATTTTTTACTTCATTTTCTAGCTGTTGGATTGATTTTTCATGGTCTTTTGCTATTTTTAAGATATCTTTATATTCATGACCACCAGCTGAAATTCTGTCTTCAAGATCTGAAATTCTATCCCCTCATTCATTCAGTCTGTTGCACATACTTTCAATGAAGGTTTTAATGTCTTGGATTTCTGTTTGGATCCATTTCATGGATTGCATTCTTTCCCATGTTGGTAATTTTTTCATCATTTTTCCAAGCTCATCTATTCTTTTCTCTGTGTCTTCTCTAATGTCTTTGATTTTAAGCATCATTTCTTTTTGTACCTAAGAGATTATTTTCTCTATAGCCTTTTCTACTTGTTCTTTCACTACTGTTGTTATTATTTAAGAAGGTTCCAATTTTATCTATCTCATTGATCTCTAGTCTTGTCCTGGGTGGACTTGTGGTCTGGGGTTGCATTTTGCTTCTATGTCTTGTCGTTTTCTATTTTTTTTTCTTGTTTTGTTTATTTTCTATGTTGATGCTTTCTGATTTCTTGTGACATATAGCTTTATCACTGGCATTGAGGCTTCTGTAGGAGATGTCTATTCTTTAGGGATATCCTCTAGATGTACATGGCTCTTCATAGCTATCCCAGTAACTTACTTTCCCAATTTGTAAAGGATGCAAAATTATTATTTGGTTCAGCTCCCAGTCCTTTGTTACTGGGCTGTGATGTTGATTATAACCCCATACAACCACAGTGTTATACAGAAAACTGTTTACAGCATGTACAACACCCTGGCTAAAGTAGTAAAGTTAGTAATAACAATAGTTTCAAATACAGATTAACTACAGACAAACTATGATAACCATTTACCTGCTACCTCCATCCACAGAAGCAAACTCTAATATTATATAACAAAATCAAACATATACTGTTCAGTGAGTTTCTCCTTGGTGGAGTAATTTTACCCTTCTATGTGGGGAGTGGGATTAAGATGGGTAGGGGACAGACTGATGTGATGAATGAGGTCAGGTATAGTACAATCAAGGTGGGAGGCAAAAGGATGATCACCTGAGTTTTGGGAAACAGGGGACACAGGAAAGAAAGAGTAAAATAGAATGTAAAAGGGCAGAGACAGTGATTATTCACTTGAAATTTTAAATGCAAGGAGTAGTAGAGGAGAAAGAAAGAGAATCAACACAATAAAACAGAAAGAAAGGTAAACCTAAACATTGGAAAAAAGTAGAAAAAAAGAGCAAGAGAATGAAAATGAAAAAGAAAAAAGAGAAGAAAGAAAGAAAAAGGAGACCAGAAAAACAGTGGGGGGGGGGAGATCCCAAATACAAAATTAGCCACAAAATAGAAAACAAAACAAGATGACATCCAACCAGACAAGAAAGGGATAGCCAATCAGACAAATAAAGAATAAAAGTGGCAAAATGCCTCTGCTGTTTGTAGTTCTGTGATAGTGTCCACGTTAGATAACAGAAATGTACTGGTTGTGGAACTGATCTTGGCCTCTCAATGTAGGGGCTGGGACTGGGCTTCTGTTGGTGCAGTTCTCTAGCATCCAACTGCTGGCTCCTTGCTGTTGCTTCAGATTCTTCCACATTGCTCCTCTCACTGATTACTCCACCCTTGAAAGGTGTGTGTGCACCCCTGTACCCAGAGCTTAGCTGTTGTCCTGGGTCTTGGGGACCCTGTGAGTCCACCTGCCAAAGGCATGTGTCCTTACAGTCTTCTCACAGGCAGCACCACTCCAGGGAACAATGGAGAAGGTGAAGAGCATGGACTCACACTCTTCATGCAGTATCCACAGTCCTAGGTAGAATAGAGGAAGTTCACAGCACAGACTCACACTCTTTTCAGTCACCTCCATCCCGGTGGTAATGGGATCAATCGATTTTTGACAAAAGTTCCAAAACCTAAATTAGGAATAGAGCAGTCCTTTAAACCAATCATGCAGGGAAAACTGGATGTATACTTATAAAACACTATAATTGGACCCATACTTCATATTATACACAAAAATTAAGCCAAATGGATCATAGATCTATATGTAAGAGCTAAAATTATGAAACACTTAAAACAGGAAACTATTAGAAGAAAATACAGTAGCAAATATTTCTGTCTTTGATTTCAGAGAAACCAAAATGCCAGGCATAATTGATAGAGTGCCCATGATGTTGATGTTATTCTGATAACTAATATTATTAATAAACTTCCTGATATTAAGTAAGTTACTAGAAAAAATGAAAAGTGTTATTATTGCTCTTGCTCTCTTAATCAATTAACGGTATTTCTTCAACCAGATTTGCTAGAGTATTCCCTGTACAAAACCTTGACATATGTGTGCAAGGCCACACTGAGTATTCTACTTTAGGGTTATATTGTATTTTACTTTACAAAGTGTTCAGGAATTATCTGCTACAGAGGATATAATCATTCTTTGAGTTAATTCATCTCTTTCTTTCTATTATTGCTCTTTTTAATTGAACATTACTGTTCAAGATTCAAAAAAGCATGAGGTCGTGAAAGGAGCCCAAGTGATATGAGACAACCTGAAATAAGAAATGTTTCTCTTTTCCCCTGATCACTCAACAGAATCATTCTATCTGCTCACGAGTATCACTTATCCTTCATTGCAAGTAGAGTCCATAGTGTAGGGAAGAATGTAGAGAAAGCAAAAAAAGAAGAGGTCGAGTAGAAGGAGGGAAATCAGAAAGACAATATGAGGTATGTAGTACACATTTTTATGTTAGCAATCATATGTGCATTTCACATTAATACATGATATCATGTGATCACAACATGAAGCTAAGTTCTGGGGAGAATTAAATTTTATAGATTGACTTACATTTTAAATCTGAATTCAAAAAATAGAATTACATAGTAGACATTAGATATATAAATTGAAAAGTTTTGGAAGAATTCAACATCAAAAGTATTAAACATAGGTATGTGTATAAATAATGACTATTGAGACCACAGGGTTGGATAAAAATCACTTGAAAAAAGAGCATAAATATGAAACAAAACTAGGGATGTGCTTACTCCACATAGGCTACAAAAGGAGGAAAACCCACAAAAGATATTGAGACTAAGGACATTTTCCAGTGGGAGATTGAAACAATCGTGGAGAATATGAGATTGAAGAATGTAAATAAAGAAAATGGATTAAAGAGAACACACTCAAATGGGTCAAGTGCTGGTAAGAGAAAAAAGACAACAAAACAAACAAACAAAAAAGAAACTTGTCTATTGAATTTACCAAAATGGATGTATTTGGTGATACTGGTAAAACAAATTGTTCTGCGAATCAGAGATAAAGGGTTGAATTTAGTTGGGGGAGGGGAGATGAAAAAATTAGAGGCAACATCATGGAAAATTTAAATGTTTGATGCTAAGCTCATCAAAGACATGTGGCAGTTCAAAGGAGAAAGGATCAAGTTTTTTTTTTTTTTCAAAATGATAGATATCTTAGGTACTTTTCTCACTGCTAAAACAAAATACCCAACATCCAAGTTAAAGGAGGAAAGAATTACTTAGCTCACAGTTTGTAGCAGCTTCAGTTCACAGTTGGCTGGCTCAAAAGCAGGGTGGTATAGGAGAGGGGTATCACAGAGGAGAAGCAGTTCATGGCAGGCAGAAGGCAGCAATCAACAAGGGACAATAGCAGTCTTTTTTCTGGCTCTTTTATATTCTACCTAGGCTACCCAACTTCTGCCCTTAGGGTGGATAGCATTCATATCCATAACTATGCCAAATCAATCAGTGGACTGATTTAGTAATCATCCACCCTTAATTGCAGCATCACATACTCTAGATCCAGCCACCCTCAAAAAAGTCCCACTTACTACCACATGAGGTTTTTGGGGGATGTCTAGATACAAGCCATAACACCAGATACTATAAAACATTGTTATTTATAGAGGAATAATGTAGTAAACTTAATGCAGCATGATAAGAGAAGGTAATTGCAAAAATAATATCATCAGAAAGCTAGAGGGCTCAAGTCCAGTGAAAAATGGAGAGACTTCCCTTATAGAAAGCTCATCAATAGAAATAGGAAGGAAAACATTGTATCAGCATTTATGTCAGGAAGTCACTAAATACAATCTGAACATGTGGAAGTCCTGTTGATTACTTCTGTCTCCCCAGTTACCCAAATTATTTTTGAAGCCTTTTATCTGTTTTGAATCTATCTTGTATATAGTGTGAAATTTAGCATCCAATTTTGTTTTTTGTTTGTGTGGATATTCACTTTTTCCAATATCATTCATTGAAGAGAATTTTCCCATTGTATTTTATTACTCTTTTTGAAAAAAAAATTCCATTGACTATACATATATAGATTCATTTCCAAAGTCTCTAATTTGTTCATTGATAGGAAAGTCTTTTGTTTTTTGATTTGTTTTGTTTTTGCAATCGCTATACTGTTTAATTAATATAATTTTATAGTATAGTTTGAAATCAGATAGTATGGTGCCTCTAGCTTTGTTCTTTCTGCTCATGACTGCCTTGGCTATTTGGATTTTGTTGTGGTTTCATATAAATTTTAAGATTGCTTTTTTCTATTTCTAAAAAACGACATTATATTCTGATGTAAATTGCATTCAATATGTAGTAGTATATTTGGTAGTATGTATACCATAACAATATTAATTTTTCCAACCTGTGAGATATCTTTTCATTTATTTGTGTCTTCAATTTCTTTCAATACTGTATGTTGTACGTAAAAACTACAGGAGGTTTTTTACCTCCTTAGTTAAGTTGTTCCTATATAGTTTAAACTTCTATAGCTATTCAAATGGAATTATCCTCTTGATTTCTTTTTCCATGTCTCATTATTAGTATGTAGAAATTCTACTGAAGTTCATGTGTTCATTTTGTATTGTGCAACTTTATTGAACTTGTTTATTTGTTCTAATAGTTCTCTAGTGGAGAAAGAGATTTCTACATGAGATTATGCTGCTAGCAAGGAACAAAAATTTAACTTTTTCTTACATGGATTTATTTATTTATTTTCCCTCATTCCTTTGACAAGAACTTCCAAAACTCTGTTGAAAAGAACTGGTTAGAGTAGACGTTCATACCATATTCCAAATCATGGAGGAAAGGCTTTCAATTTCTCGCCATTAATCATATTACCTATGTGCTTCTCCTATCCACCTTTTGTGGTATTCAGGTCCACTTCTTCCATTTTTTTTTTGGAGATTAACACAGGTTAATATATATCTTTTGAGCAGTTTCTTTCCCTTTCACTTTAACAATATCTATCAGTATTTTTAAAATTATGAACAAATGTTAATTTTTTTCAAACATTTCTCTGCAACTAAAGAAATATCTATAAGGCTTTTGTCCTTCATTTCATTAATGTGGTTTATTTCATTTATTGGTTTGTCTATGTTCAACCATCTTAGCATCCTGGGGATAATTCCGCTTGATAAGAATGAATGATCATTTTACTTTATGTTTGAATTCAGTTTGTTAGTGTTATGTTGAACATTTTACATATATGTTCATCTAGAATTTTCCTTTCTTTTAATATCTTTGTCTGGCTTTTATATCAGGATAGTACTGGCTTCATGAAAAGATTATGGAGGTATTTCCACCTCTTTGACTTGTTCGAGTGTTTTGAGAAGGACTGGCATTAGTTCTTTAAATGTCTACTAGAATTAAGCAGAGAATAAGTCAGTTCCTGGGATTTTCTTTGTTGGTAAGTTTTATTATTAATTCAATCTCCTTAGACGTTATTGGTCTACTCAGATTTTGTGTTTGTTTCTTTATCAGTCTTAGTAAGTTATGTGAGTGTAGGAATGTTATCTTTTCTTCTAGATTAGACAATATGCTGACATGTAACTTTTCCTACTTGTGAGTTTTTGTACTTCTGAAGAGTCAGTTGTAAAGTCTCTTCTTTTATGATTTTGTATATTTGAGTTTTCTCTCTTTTATGTTTAGTTAGTCTAGTTTACTTCCCTATCAAGATAGAGCCATCAAATGGCTTTTAGCAGTGTTGAGTGGATTTTTAATAACCTAAATCAAGTTGGATTAGCTCTTGTGCATCTCTGAAATGAGAAGAGGTGTGTCTCTCTATTTTAGAGTTGAATTTTTGGGGTGGGCTCTAAGGCTGTGTATGGAAACTAGTCTGGCTGATATTCAAGTTACCTTGAATTTAATTTAGATGTTTTTGAAGATACTCAACTCAGTTTGCAGTTGTGTTACGGAACTGGCTAGTATTCTCAATTTGGCAGCACAACTGGAAGTAATAGAGAAGTACTACTGAGATGTGTGTTTTGATTCCTACAGAATCTGTCTTTTTTTTTTTAACCTAACTGAAGTGATCTAGTAGTGCCTTACTCCCAGCATTTTTCATGAGATTAAATTGGAGTGGGCTTCCTGAGGAGCATGTTGAAATTCCAGTGAAGCTGTATGACCGCATTTTTTTCTATTTCTCTGGTATAAACCACAGGCTCAAGGAAATCCTCTCCATCTGGCATTACACTGATGTGTGGGAGAAAGTGTTATAGCACAGTCCTAGTGAGACTGTTCTTACCTTCCAGTTTAGTTTTTGTTTGTTCTGTGGACCATGTGGGTATCCTAGGATTCTTTCCAAGTATTGAGATTTTAAAAAATATGTTCTGGTATGTGAATATTGCTAGCTGGAATTTTTGGGAAAAAGAGATAGAAGAGATTGAAAATTTCTGCTCTGACAGTTTACCAATGATCCCTCTTTTATTTTTTTCTTTTCCATTTCCCATTATCATCCACACAGCAGTTATTGGTTTTTTAAAGTTTAACATAGACTAGTTTATCAATTTTTTCATTGACCATGTCTTTAGTGTTGCATCTAAAAGGTCATCACCATACCCAAGTTCCTCTATGTTTTTTTCTTATGCTATCACCTATGAGATTTATAGTTTTGTGTCTTACATTTAAGCCTGTGATACATTTTGGGTTAATTTTAATGAAGCATGGAAGAGCTGGCTAGATTTATTTTTATATATTGATGTCTACCTATTTCAGCCCCATTTGTTGAAAAGATTATCTTTCCTTCATTTTACTGCCTCTGTCATTAGTTGGTGAAGCTGGTTATGGTGGTGTGTGCCTGTAGTGGCAGCTACTTCATAGAATGAGGCAAGAGAGGTGTTTAAGCCTACAGGTTTGAGGTTAGTTTGGGCCATATAGCATGATACCACTTAAAAACAAAAGATGATTTTCTCAGGTTCTAGCTTTGGTTTCCCATTATGTAAAATGAATCAATTCTCTACTCTCACTACACTGTCTTGATGACTGTAGATTTACAGTAAGTCTTAAAGTAGAATAGTTTCCATCTTCTAAACTTGTCCTACACCTTCACTATTGTTGACAATTCTAGGAATTTTACCTCTGCATATAAACTTCAGAATCACTCTGCTTATATTCATAAAATGATTTCCTGGGATTTTCATCATGGTTGAATTGAATCTATTGATCACATTGGGAAGAACGGATATCTTGACAATAATGGGTGTTGCTGTCCATCAACATGGAATATCTCTACACTTAGTTCTCTAATTACTTTCATCAGAGGTGGCTATATGCCAGAATCTATATTTATACTAAATTTGTGGTCAAGTATTATATTCTTTTTTATACTACAATAAGAGGTATTACATTTTAATTATTTTAATTTATAGTTTATAATTTAATTTATAATTTATAATTTCACTCAGTTCCTTGTTAGTGTATAAGAAAGTCAGTTACTTTATGAAGTGTCTTTGTATTTTGCAGTCTTATTATAATCACATAATAAAGGAGTGCTTTATTTCCCCGAATGTGATATGTAGATGACAGTATAATCTGAAAAGAAAGACAGTTGTAAGTCTTCCTTTACAAGAACTGTAACTATAATTTTAACTATAATTTTCAGCTTACAATGCTAGGAACTAAGATGCACAGAAATTAAGCAACTTTTTCAAAGTCATCCAGCTATTTATTGCAAGAGCCAGGATTTAAATTCAAGATTCATATTCCAGAAACTGAGATTCAAATAACTATGGTACTAAATGTTTATAAAAGTTACTTGAATAGTAAGGCTATAAATTTAAAATAGGAAAATTTTATGCAGGTAAATTCTTTCCTTCAGCCATTATATATTGCAGGGGAATACACCTCTAAATTAGTTGGTGGGTGGATGTAGGCCTACTCTGAAATTGAATAATATATTCAAAAAGCTGCTTAAATTATGGATTATGAGTGAAACATAAACATAATTTTCATGATTTTGAAATTCTTTGTGTGTAATATACGTTTTCATTATAAAGAGACTTTAAAAGTATTATTAAATCTGATTCAAGGGCTCATAATAAATAATGTTCTGAATCACTTTCAGTCATGTTGGGTGTTTAAAATTTTTCAATGATCTACAAAATTACAAATTAGTCTACTATCATAGGTAAAGCTATGCCATTTTATCTTATTTATTAAACAACAGCCTAATCATGAAAAGATGCAATGATAGTTAATTTACTTGTGTTTTACCCTCTTTTTGATTACATAAAAAATATGTGCATAACATTTTATTTTATACACAGTATAACAAATAAAAAATTTCTTTGAAAATCATTACCAGAATTGTCTTATCCTTAAATACTATACATCTAGTGATTGGATTATAAAGATTTTTATTACACACATTTCATAAAGTTTTAAATCTCAAAATTTTTGTAAAACAACTAAAACAACCTCATGCTCTCCATCTGATTTATTTCACCAAGACAATTGTGTAGAGTTCATAATTTTAAGGCCTCAAAATTCTATACCATGTTTTAATATAGAAAAATGCTGTACAATTCTCTGCAATAGTAGTAGAAAAATAAAAAAATATGATAAATATTTGAAATTAAACTTACAAATACTTTGATAAGCTAGAAATCATGAAGTAATACTCATCTAAAGAGTAATGGTATTGTAAGTAGGACTTTGAAACATCAGTTATTATACTAAGATGGCAATGATGAAGATGATGATGATGATGATGTGTCAGAAGACTAATAAAATGGGAGTAAATGGTGTTTGACATGATTTATACCTTCCCCTTGTTAGCAAGTACAAGTTTGTTAGAAAACCACATTTTACACACTAAAAATTTTCATGGGCCAAATCTCAAATAGGAGAGAAAATTAGCTTTGAGAGAAATGAAATTTGAATCCAATATATAATATATGTTGAAGGCAGCAAGTAGAATGAAAATCTTTCAGGAATTTTAGTATCATGAGAGGTTAGGAGTTTTAATATGTTGGATCCAGAATATATATATATATATATATATATATATATATATATATATATATATCTGTAATTGTAGCACTAACTAAAGTAGCATATATTAACTATTATTGACAGTTTATGCCAGATACTCTACAAAAATTTTATACATAAAATATCAATGGAGATATATTCAATTATAAAGATAGGAAGGCAGATTAAGTAGTGCATATAACTAACCCAAAGTCACAGATGGACAGTATTGTATTTCATGCCCTCTGACTTCAAAGCTGAGGTGCTTTAATGCTACCCTACACTCAGAAATAAGAAATGCAAGTTGTCACCATGCCTGGGGTGGTGTAAGTGAAGTCTAAAATATTAAGAAGCAATGGAGTTCCATGGAAAGAAGACAGCCTCAACCTTTTTCTTAATAGAGGATTTATTTCAGTTTGCTTGTTTTGTTCTTTTTAAGTTAAAAAAATTTATTAACCATAAATTTAGCAGTTTCCCAACTGATATTCTTGCAAAAAGAGCACTATTTCGTAGATGTGTGCAAAGTCAGACTCAAATAACCAATGTTTTATTTATTTTTCTTCTATAACATAAGTAGATCATTGTCATTTAACACTTGCATAAACTATAGAAAAATAGATGGGTAGTAATGCACACAGAATTTTCCCTTTGTCTTGGTTCCCTGTTCTCACCTTCCATTTGCAGATGCATCTTACCAAAAATTAAAAAAAAACACAAACCATTTACATTATTGATGAAATGCATGTCTCTAAACTTAGGAGTTAAAACATTGCGATTCAAAACCTTACATGTAATTGTACTTCCCCTTTTTACCCATCATAAACCAGCAGAGTAATTTATCCATTGTCAGTTCTCATTACATGGCATGGAATAAGCTGATTAAGAAGAGTTTTTCCCTTATAAGTAGGGAATAATACGCTGAAACATCCTGTTTTTCCCCAATTGGAGTTTTTGCATACTCTTCTGTACCATATGAGTGATACCAAGCTTAACCACCAGCTTGAGCAGTAGTAAGGCTCATTTGGACTATGACTGCCATAGCCTTTGAATGCCCACATATCTGAGCTCTGTGATTTATTTCCTTAGATGGCCCTGAATTAGCATGCATTCCACTCTTGACTGAAATGAAAGATTTACAGTTTTATTAGCTTGAGATGGATAAGGATGCCCCTAAAACATTTTTCTTATCTTTGTACAAAGAATTTGTCTTCTTTTCAGTGCTAATATTTTCAGAAACAGTGTTCTCTTGTGCCCAAAATGTGCAAGCACTTCATTTCTACCAGAACTGCAAACTTTTCAAATCATTCAGCTCTGTAATTTGCTTCTGATTCTCACTGTAGATCTAGCTTAAAGCATCCAGCAATATTCAGACCACAGGCTAAACATGGGGCTGCCTCATAATTTCATCTGCCAGATTAGTTAGTCTACCACCCTTAATTTCAGTCTCTCACAAAGTCACCACACATAGGCAAATGTAGACAATATTTTGCCTAATGGTACTAAAACCAATAAATAAGCTCTAGTCCAACTATCAATAGAGTCCTTGTTTCCCACTGAAACCTCCTGAGCATTGACTTTGCTATCCATATTTCTATTAGCAATCTGGTCTTCTGAGCTCTGACCAGTATTGCATATTAAGTGCTGCTAGTAACACTGTAGGTCTTCTCTAGCTGGCATCTCCAAACTTTTCCAGACTCTTCCTGAAATCTGGTTCTAAAGGCTCCTGAACCATGTGCTTTTGTACTTTCACAACCATGGGATCACTTTTAGAACCATCTTTCTTTGTTAGTGTCTTAGTCACTTTCTTGTTAATGAGTCACAATACCCATAACTGCAATTTAAAATAGAAAAAGTTTATTTTTGCTCACAGCTTGTAGATTTTTCAATTTATAGTACAGTGGCTCCAGGGCAGGGCTGCATAACCAAGGGGCATGGTAGAGAAGAAACAGCTCATGTTAAGGAAATAGGAAGCAGAAGGAGGATCAAGGGGAGAAAGAGGGAGATAGACACTTCAAGGCCATGCCCCAGTGACCCAAACTTCACCAGCCAAATCACATTTAGTTCCAAACTTATCTGTGTACTAATCCCCTCATAAGTATCATGCCCCATGATCCAATCACCTCACAAAAGCCTCACCTATGAGCACATGAAGCTTTAGTGAGATATCTAGATACAAACCATAACAATCAGAAACTTCCATCTCAGTGGGACAAAATAACTTACAACTGTCACTTAAAGAGGAAAGGTTTATTCTGCCTCACAATTTCAGTGGGCCAGTCCATGGTTGGTTATGTTCAAGGAAGCTATTACATGGCAGAATATCGTGGTGGAGGAAAACTAATCACAAAATGGTGGCCAGGAAGCCAAAAACAACAAAAGGAGCCAGATATAAGAGTACATCCCTCCAAGTCACACTCCAAATAACCTGCCTTTTCAAAACTGGCCCCACCTCTGAAGAGCACAGTGAGCTATGAACTTAATGGATGAATTCATTGATGGTTATAGCACTTCTATCATCTAATTTCCTTCAAATGCTTAAAACCTTTTCAGGACAATGTAGATCTAACCCATAATATTTTACTATCTAACTTAAAATTATCTCAATAGATAAATTATTTCATTTGTAACTTCCATTTTAGAGAAATAGTTATACAATTATCCCTACAAAATTATACCATCTATTCCAATAAGTATCAGAGAAACATCTAAATAATTTCCCATTTTTATATAGCAAATTATGCTATTATAAAAGCCATATCTTTTTCATCACTTATATCTAGTATAGTTGATAGGAATCACACTATAACATTTGGTGAATTTAGCATTCTTGCAAGTTTTTATTGAAATATAACATATAACTATTGAATTGCACAAATTATAAGTGTATAAGTAAATAAGAAGTTATAAACTGAACACATCTATGTATACCATCAATAGAATTAAATAACAAACATTAGTAGTCATGATCTTGACATTTAAAACATTACAATAGTTTAACTTGTTATTAATGTTTCATTTCATTAAATATAGTAAATATATACACACTTCTAATTATTTTTTGTCTTTTAATTACCAATATTTATCAACATTATGAATATTAATGTGTGTCACTTACATATGAGAAATTTCTTCATTATAATTGCTAGTAGGATTTCCTTCTGTGGATTTCCATATCTATTCATTCTAGTATGGATAGAAATTTTGGTTAATTCTTATACTGAAATTTTAAAATATACCCTTAAAGAACACAAAGAATTAAATAATAGAGTGGAAATTAGTTGTCAGTAAAGCAACACTTAGAAAGGAATGGTTAGCCTTTGGTACATTAGGAAAGAAGAATACTCAAATATAAATCAATAGGCACAGCATTTATGCTAACAAGTTAAAAATAAATTTAATCCAAGAAAAGTAGATAAACAAAATAATAAAGAAAAAAACAGGAATATGATGTTATAGAAAATCTTCATGTAATTGAATATATCAATAAAGTTAAAAAGAAAATCTTTGGAGCCTATTCAAACAGACACACATGGTAGAATAATTCAGGAGAAAAAAGAAAGTTCAATTGCAAATATAAATATGAAAGAAACAAATATCTCTACAGATATTTCCTTCATTTAAAAGATAATACTAAAAGATACTTTGAAAACTTTATATTAGTAATATATAATATATAAAATTTCATATGAAATGAACAATGGAAAAATACAATTTAAAAACTGATAGAGTCCCCTTCCTTGCACCCAGAAGACCTCTGCAGCCAACAGGATCAGCAGCTGCCCTTCCCCTGCACTAAGATGACCTCAGCATCTGAGGGGAGCCTCAACCTCCCCTCCCCCATGCCCAGACAACCTCAGCAGACCACAGAATCATCAACTCCCCTTTCCCACACCTGAAAGACCTCACTAGTCCACGGACCATCAGCATCCCCTTCCACCACCTGCACTACCTTGGTGGGCTGGTGTGGCCTCAGCAAACCCTCCCCTACACACAGAGGACCTTGCTGGACCTGCAACAGTATGGTGAGTTTCCCTCTCAAGTAGAGGGCCTCAGTGGGTCAACAGGAGCCTCAGCAAACCCTCCCCCCAGGAGGAGGACCTTGGTGAGCAGGATTATCAATGAGTACTTCTTCTATACAGAGAACCCTGGGTGGGTTGGCTAGAATGTCAGTGAGGACTTTCCCCACTTGGAGGAACCCAAACGGCCTACAAGACCCCCAGTGGCCAAGTAGGGTCCCAGCTGGAGCACACACTATAGACAGGTGGATCTGATGGCCTGGAACAGCCTAAAGCAGCAGTAACAATAGGAGCTAAGAGCTGGGCTATACCATTACTCCTAGGCTAGTCAGCCTAGGAAGAATATAGGACTCACCTAACAGGCCCTGAAGGAAGAATTGAGGTGACTGGCCCTGCCTCTACATTATAGGACCCAGCAATTGGGTGAATGTCAACCACACAGTAGGACCCTAAGACACACATGACAGACAGTTGAGACTAGCAGAATTGAAAAGACCAAAGTATTAACCCAAGAGGTGAAAATGACAAAATGAATAAGCAAAATGCAATCTCAAATGCCTGGTCCATCAGGAACAAGCACAGAAGACATCACAATAGAGGACATTGAAAGCCATATGTCTGAAATTTCTGAAAAGATAGCAAGTGAAATAAAGAAAAAAAAAAACCATGAGACTCTAGCAAAAAACAGATTAGAAATAATCTCTCAGGTAAAGAAAGAAATGACAACCTTAATAAAGGAGTTGCTCAGTATAGCTAGAGAAGACATACACAAAAAAAAGTACAGGAGCTTGGGAAAATGACAGAAACCTTGAATGAATAATATAGGAAAAAAATAGAATGTATGAAACGAATTCAATGATATACCCAGGAAATTAAAAATTCCATTGAAAGCCAGTGAAACCACTTGAATAAAAATGAAGATAGACATTCAGACCTTGAAGACAGGATCACAGCTAGTGATCGTGAAAGCAAAGAACTTTTAAAAATAACAAAGGATCATGAAATAATTTAACAACTTCAAGATGATGCAAGGAAAAACAGTATAAAATTGATAGGCATCAATGAAAATCTGGAAGTCAATGCAAATGACATAATAAATTATTCACAGAAGTAATAGCAGAAAATTTCCCAAGCATGGGAAAAGAATCTTATACATAGGTAAGTGAGGCATATAGAACTCCAAACAGTCATACCTAAAATAAATCTAAACCTATTCATATAATAATCAAGATCCCAGAAATTCATAATAAAAACAGAACACTAAAAGCTGTTAGAGAATACATGCAACTCATCTATCAAGGAAAGCCCATTAAAATCATGGCAGATTTCTCAGCACAAACCCTCAAGTCAGGATGAGCTTGAGTGAAGTATTTCAAGCCCTGAAACAAAACAACTTTCAACCCAGATTGATGTACTCTGCAAAACTTTCTTTGAAAATTAATGAAAAAATAAAATACTTCCATGACAAGAAAACAACTGTAGAAATTCCTATTCACCAAACCAGCCCTAGAAAGAGTGCTGAAATGCATACTAGATAGAGATAAAAATGATTACAATTCCCAGAACAACAAACCACCAGGCAGGGCAAGCAATTAAACAAGGGAGAAAAGCAGGGAACCAACAACAGGAAAATAACATGACAATGTTAAGTCAGTACGTATCAGTTATAACCATCAATGTAAGAGGGCTCAACTCACCAATTAAAAGAAATAGATTGGCAGAATGGATCAAGAAACAGGATACAACAATATGCTGTACACAAGAACCATATCTGACTTGAAAGGAAACTCATAGACTGAAAGTTAAATGAACAGAAAACAATACTCCATGTGACAGGAGTGCAGAAAAAAGTAGGGGTCAGATAACAATCATAGATATATATGCACCAAATACAGGAGCACACAACTATATAAGGCAGACACAAATAGACATGAAAAACCAAAACACAATAACACAACTGTAATGGGGGACCTTAATACCCCATTATCACAAAGAGATAAAACAACTAGACAAAAAGTCATTAAAGAAAAAACAGAACTGAATCAAACCTGTGAATAAATAGACTTGCTAGATGTTTACAGAATGTTCCACCCAACAACATCAAAATACACATCCTTCTCAGTTGTACATGGGACATTCTCTAAGATAGACCATATATTAGCCCATAAAACATGCTTAAGTAAATGTAAAGGGACTGAAATTATTCCATGCACATTATCTGACCATAGTGCACTGAAATTGAAATTTAATGGCAAAAGAAGCTACAAAACCTACATAAACACATGGAAATTAAATAACACCCTCCTGAACAACCAATGGGCTACAGAGGAATTTGAAGAATAAATTAATCTTTACAATTCAGTGAAAATGCAGATACAATGTACGGGAACCTGTGGGATGTAATTAAAGTGGTCCTAAGAGGGAAATATAGAGCAATGAATTATCACAACAGGAAACAGAACAAGTACAAATAACCTAATGCTGCACATCAAGTTTCTAGAAAAAGAAGAGCAAGTGAAACCCAAAGATCATATAGGGGAGAAGATTATAAAGATTAGAACAGAAATTAATGCAACTAAGACTAAGAGAACAATACAAAGAATTAATGAATCAAAGAGTTGGTTCTTTGAAACAATAAACAAAATTGATAAACCCCTAGCCAACATTATCAAGAAAAGGAAAGAAAAAACTCAAATTCATGCAATGTGGAATAAAAAGGGAGAAATTACCATAGAACCTGTGGAACTCAAAAGATCATGAATATCTACTTTGAAAATCTTTACTCACATAGGTTGGAAAACAGAGGAAATGGATACATTCCTAGAAGATTATGAATTGCTAAAGCTAAATCAAGAAGTTATAAAAATTTTGAATAACCCAATATCAGTTACTGAAGTTGAAAACATAATTAAAAACTTACCAACAAAGTTACTTGCAAACTTACCCATGTCCTGATGGATTCACGGCTGAATTCTACAAAATTTTAGAGAAGATTTAACACCTTTACTCCTCAAACTCTTTAATGAACTTTAAAAGGATGGAATTTTCCCTAACTCATTTCTGGAGGCAAAGACCCTTCTGATACCAAAACCAGAGAATGACCTAACCAAAAAGGAGAACTATACAACAATCTCCCTAATGAACATCAATGCAAAAATTCTTGATAAAATACTGACAAATAGAATGGAACAAATCATCAAGATGATTATACGTCATGGCCAAATGGGATTCATTACAGGAACACAGGGATGGTCTGACATACACAAATCAAATAATTGTAATATACCACACCAACAGAGACAAAGACAAAAATCAAATGATCATCTCAATAGATGCAAAAATTTTTTTAAATAAAGTCCAACACTTGTTTATGATAAAAAATCCTACAGAAAATTGGAATAGATAGTATCTACCTCAATCTGATAAAAACCATCTATGACAAACCAACAGCCAACATTATACTGAATGAACAAAAACTGAAACCTTTCACTCTAAAATCAGAAACATGACAAGGATGACCACTGTCACCACCCCTATTCAATTTAGTTCTGGAAAAATCAGCCAGAGCAATTAGACAAGAGAGAAAAATAAAAGGAATAAGGATAGAAAAGAAAGAAGTTAAATTATCACTATTTGATGACATGATACTCTACATAGAAGACCTCAAAAACTCCATCAAAAGACTACTACAGTCTAAACACCTTCCTGGTAAGTGTGAGGTTGTGAGTTCGATCTCTGGCACACAAAAAAAAAAAACACTACTAGAGCCAATAAATGAATTCAGTAGTGTAGCTGGATACAAATCAGCACTAAATATCAATAGCATTCTTGTACACCAACAACAAACTCACTGAGAGAGAAATTATGGAAATAACACCTTTCACAATAACATCCCCCCAAAAAACAGAAATACTTAGGAATCAACCTAAGAAAGGATGTTAAAGACCTATACATTGAAAACTATAACACTCTAAAAGAGGAGATTGAATAGGATGTCAGAAAGTGGAAAGGTACTCCTTGCTCTTGGATAAGAAGAACTAACAGTAAAACTGGCCATATTCCCAAAACTATTATACAGATTTGATGCAATCTCAACCAAAATACCAGGAACATATCTCACAGATCTAGAGAAAACATTCTTAAAATTCATTTGGAAACTGAAGCAACCTAGAATCACAAAGGTAATCCTGGGCAACAAAGGCAAAGCAGGAGGCATCACAATCCTTGACTTAAAATTATACTACAATGCTACTGTGATAAAATCAGCATGGTACTAGCAAAAAGACAGACCCGAAGATCAATGGAACAGATTACAAGATGCAGGCACAACTACAAAGACACTCAGCCTCCTTATCTTTGACAAAGGGATAATGGTGCTGGAAAAATTGACTTTCCAAATATCAAAGACTAAAACTAGTCCCATGTCTATCACCATGCACAAAATGCAAATAGATCAAAGATCTAAATATTAAGAGAGAAACACTAAATCTACTTGAAGACAAGATAGGTAGAAATCTTGAAAATATAGGTTTAGGAAAAGGGTTCAGGAAGAAAATGCAAACAGCACAGGAAGTACTTCAAAGAATCAACAACTGGGATCTCATCTTATTAAAAAGTTTGCACTTTAAAAGAAATCACTAACAGAGTGAAAAGAAATCCCACAGAATGGGAAAGAATATTAGACAGCTGTCTCTCAGACAAAGGACTTATATCTAGAACACATAAAGAACTGAAAAACATCAGGTCCCCCAAATTGAAAGACCCAATCCAAAAATGGGCATCTGAGATGAACACACACTTCTCAGATGAAGAAATACAAATGGAAAATAAATACATAAAGAAATGTTCATCATCACTGGTCATTCAAGAAATGCAAATTAAAACAACATTTAGATTCCATCTCACTCCAGAAAGAATGGCTGCCATCAAGAAATCAACCAATAACAAATTTTGGTGAGGCTGTCAGGAAAAAGGACCGCTTCTCCACTGTTGGTGGGAGTGTAGACTGATACAACCACTGGGGAAATTGGTGTGGAGATTCCTCAAAAAACTAGGATTGGAAAGCCCATTCAATCCAGCTATTTCCCTTCAGGCTATTTTCCCAGAAAATGGGAAACATCATACCACGGTGATACATGTGCGCCCATGTTTATAACAACACAAATTGTAATAGCTAAAACTTTTAAACAAACCAAATGCCCATCAACCATGCAATGCATATAAAAGATGTGGTATTTTTACAATGGAATATTACTCAGCTATAAAGAAAGAAAATCTTGAGGCTTTTATAGGTAAATGGATTCAATTTGAGACCATACTCATAAGTGAAATAAATCAAACTCATATTTGTAAATATTGCATTGTATCCCTAGTGTAAAAAAACAAACTTAAAGAGTAGTAAGATCCAAAATGTACAATAGATATTGTGATAATGAAAGAGAAAGAAAGTGCTCAAAAGGAAAGAACTGGTATAGGGGAAAGGAGAAAAGGAAGAAGGAAAAAGATTATATGTATATAGGTATACATATATATGTTTGTGTGTGTATATACATATACAAAATAGATAACTATAGTACTAATATCTGTTAGTTCATCAAGAAGAACAGTTTGTGCTTTCATTGTTTAATTGTTGGATCATTTGTTTCATGCCTAAATCTTGGAACCTGAACAACTGCTTCTAAGATAATAACATGCAATATATTAACTAGTGTTAATTTCCTACTTTTTTGAAATTCTGCATCATTTGTATCTTTTTTTCTTTTTAAAAGAAAAAAAGAAAATGAAAAAACCTGATACACACAAATATTAAAAACTTGAATTTTGTCACTACATAATATAATAAATGGGTGACCAAGGATACAATAGTTTAAAAAAATTGTCCTTGGTTTGAAGGCATACACAATCTAGTAGGCTAATTGATAACACACAAATCTATAATAATAGAGTACAACAGAAAATAGGAGACATGCAGACACCTTACTTTTGTCACTTTTATTTCCAAAGAAAGTTTTTTATTCAGACCAACTGAAAAAAAGAAGTACTTGCATGGATTTTTCTACAATATTGGTACAAAAATAGATACAGAGACCAATGAAATAGAATGGAGGCCTCAGACACAAAGCACATAACTACAGCCATCTAATTCTTGACAAAGGAGTCAAGGAAAAATGTTGAAGCAATGACAGCCTCTTTAAAAATGCTGATAAAATTGGATATTGGAACTAGATCTGTCTCTCATTCTGTGCAAAAATCAACTGAGAATGGATCAAAGACATAGATATAAGACCTGAAATTTGGAAACTGCTAGTAAAGACTATAGGGAAAATATTTGAATTCCCAGGCAAAATCTTCCTAAATAGGACTCCAATAGCACAGAATATAATACCAAGAATCAATAAATAGGACAATATTATAGTGGTGATACACAGTGTAGGAAAAGACAGAGTGAAGAGAAAGACTGCACAATAGGAGAAAATTTTTGTCAGCTACTTTTATAACAGGATTAATTTCTAGAATATAAAAAGAACTTTAAAAATGTATACATACACATACTCAAAATAAAAATAGCCTTAACATTAAACATTAAATAGACGAATCAATTGCATTTAATCCATGTAACAGGTTTGAGAATATGACCATTCTAACTATATTGGTCCTGCTTATCTTTGAATTTTTTGCTATCCTCTTCAATCTCTTTTTTTCAGAATGCTGTAGTTTTCATTGTAAAGGTCTCTCACTTCCTTAATTAGGTTAATCCCTAAGTACTTCATTTTTATTGATGTTGTTCCCTAATTTCCTTCTCAGTGAACTTGGATATTTGTATACAAGGATGTTATTGATTTTTCAGTGTTGATGTCATAGCCTGCAACATTACTGAATTTGCTACTAGTTTTAGTAGTCTTTCAGTGAGGTGTTTAGGCTCTTCTATGCAGAGGATTATTTACTCTAAAAATAACCGCAATTTAGCTTCTTATTTCCCTATTCGTATCCCTTTTATTTTCTTTCCCTTTTCTAATTGCTCTAGCTAGTGTTTGAAGAATTATGTTGAACAAAAGTGGAGATAGCAGACATCCTTGTCTTGTTCCTTATTTATGCTTCTCACTTTAAAGTACTATGTTAGTCTTTGGTTTACTACAAATAGCCCTTATCAGATGAAGATAAGGACCTTCTATTCCCATTTTGTATGAGAGTTGTTATCATAAATAAATGACAAATTTTAACAAATTTTTTTCTGCATCAATAGCAATGATCATATGGTTTCTTCATGGCTTCTGCTTGTGTGATGAGTTAAATTTATTGAGTTCTATATTTTAAACAATTCCTACAAGGGGGAACATCAAAGATGGTGAAACACTAAGCAACAGAGTAAACAGTCTCTCTGAGAGAAACAGTTCAGATGCTGGAATACAACATCATGGAGAGGACAAGAAGGAAGGAAGTGGTCCCCTGGACCCAGGAAGAATCTAAAATATAAATTGAAACCCATAAAGAGAATAAAAAGAAGAATTTAAATGAAGAAGAAGGTGGTGGTTGGCAGCACCTTACCCTGGAGCTGGACTCACCGTGTGAGAAGAACTGTTGAGCCTGGAGACATGCAGTTGCGAACACAGTCGTGGTTGCACTCATGGTCCACCCCAGAGGTGGTCTCTGCTGAGAGGTGCGATGGTGGAAGACAGTGGCAGACGAGGAGATCTGCGCTGGCTGGTGGTGAGTGCAGGGGACTCGATCCCCCCACAGGAGAGAGTGATTGGCCAGGAACCATTTTGGAGTTGGGCAGGATACACCATGGGCCAGGACTGCTGTCTACTTCTTCTGGCAGCTCCAGCTTGTTGGGGCACTCACAGAAATTGCTTGGACTGAGTTCCCCTGCGCATTTGAGACAACATTGCATAGGTTCCTAACCAGCTTAGATCCACAGGCCCTGGCCAGTACACTCCCATACAAATGCCAGGGACACTTGTGAACTGGTACCCAGCTCAAGGGAGAGGCTGAGAACTTCCCAAGCTTGGGAAAAGGAAGTGACATTCAAATAAGTGAGGCATGTAGAACTCCAGCTAGCCATAACCAAAACAAACCTACACCCAGACATATAATAATCAAGATCCCAGAAATTCAACACAAGAACAGAATATTAAAAGCTGTTAGAGAAAAGAAACACATCACCTAGAAAGGAAAACCCATCAGAATCATGACAGACTTCTCAACACAAACCATCAAGTCAAGAAGAGGCTGCAGTGAAGTATTGCAAGTCCTGAAAGAAAACAACTTCCAACCCAGACTGATGTACCCTGCAAAACTTTCCTTCAAAATTAATGGAGAAGGGCTAGGGATCTAGCTCAGCGGTCTAAGTGCCTGCCTGGCAAGCGCAAGGTCATGAGTTCAATCCCCAGTGCCACAAAAAAAAAAAAAATTAATGGAGAAACAAGATTTTTCTATGACAAAGAACAACTCAAAGAATTCACAACCACCAAACCAACCCTACAAAGAATACTAAAGGACATTCTAGAGAGAAAGAAAAAGGTCCATGGTCTCAGGAACAACAGCAGAGGGGGACTATCAAGTGGGGGCTGGTCGATTGAATGGAGAGGAAAAATATGGAGCCAATGGCAGGAAAATAGCATAGCAGAGACAATGCAGTGCAATAGGGCCTCAAGGCACCAATAGAAAGAAGCACAGGCAGAGTGGATCAGGAGATAAGATCCATCAGTATGCTTTAGATAAGAAACATATTTAACTAGAAAGAAAATTCATAGACTGAAAGTCAAAGGAGAGAGAACAATGCCCTATGGGACAGGGAGCCAGAAAAAAAGTAGGGGTAGCCTACCCACTAATTGCAGAATAGATAAGAAAGACATGGCATTTTATGTGGTGGAAACCTACTCACCTATAAAGGAAGATAACCTCAAGGCTCTTGCAGGTGGATAGAGGCACCTGATGATCATACTCATGGATGAAATTGTTCAGAGTCACATGGGTGAATTTCGTGTTGTCTCCCTAGTATAACAAACTAAAGGAGTTAGTGGGATCCAAAATGCACAATACGTAATGGGAAAGTCAAAGGGGAGGAATTATCTAAAAAGGGAAGGAAGTGGCCACTGTTAATCTATTATCATGATTTGAAACTCATATGGTCTTCATTGTTCTGATTAGTTTCGTTTTATTCTGATTTGTTTGATTTTATTATACTTGATGGCATGGGCAGCTATTTTAAAGATAACAAAACATATAATTGCAGCCATCAAGGATGTCTAATTATCTTGTTTCAAAACCCTGTATTGCTTTTATTGCTTTGCTTTGTTTGATTTTACTCTGTTCTGTGTTGTTTGATTGTAGTATATCTGAAAGTTTAGGCAACTATTCTGAAGATAACAAACATTATGGTAGCCACTGCTGTTTTACTAGTATCTTGAACTTCTGTATTGTTTACATTGTTCTATTTTGTTTGTTTTGTTTTTTTAACTGGTTTTATTTTGTTATATTTTTGCTCTATTTTACTTATCCCTGATGGTATGGGCAGTTATATTGCAGATAAGAGGCATTATGGTAGCCATTATTGATTGCTTTTTACCCTGTTTAGAAGTCATGTACCATACTAGAATTATTGTTTGTAGAAACTGTCTAATCTTTTCCTTAGTTTCATTTCAGACCTATTGATTTTTCAAAAGGTATTATTTAATTTTCACATGTTTGCATAGCTTCTGTAGTGTTCTTTGCCTATAATTTCTAGTCTCACTACAGTCTGGTCCAATAATTTGCATGGAATAATTTCAGTTCTTTTTTACTATATTTAGTATGCTCTATGGGCTACCATGTGCTCTATTTTGGAGCAAATTCCATGTGCTTCCAAGAAGAATGTGTACTCCATTGTTGGGTGGAACACTGTAAATGTCTACTAGACCCATTTGTTTGAAGAAATGGTTTGTTTCTGATATTTTTTGCTGAATTGATCTATTTGTGATAGTAAGGTATTGAGATCCCTATAACACTTTCGTTGGTGTTTGTCTTTGTTACTTTTGTCATCACTGAGACAAAATATACCATATCCTGAGTTAAAGGAGAAAAGGTTTATTTTGGCTCATTGTTTGTAGAGGTTCCAGTCCATTGTCAGCTGGCTCCAAAATGGTAGCATGGCAGAGGGACATCACAGAGGAGGAACAACAGTTCATGGTATGGAAGATAGGAGGCAGCAAAATCAGCAAACAGAAGTAGCAGCACACCTGCCTTCACTCTCTCCCTTTGTGTTCTAATGAAGTTGTAAGTATATTGATTTGTGCTACCTACACCCAGAGCTGGGCTTCCATTATTAATACTCTTAATCCCAGTATTGCACCCTTGATCCACAGTCACACTCCCTAATCCAACCACCTTTGAAAATTTCTTACCTATGATAACATGAGGCTTTTTAGGTCCATCTAGGTACAAGTCATTACAGTGTTCACCTGACCATTCATATCCATTAATGTTTGTTTTATGAAGTTGAGTACACGAGCATTTGGTGCATATATATTTATGATTGTTAACTCTTTCTGATTCCTTAATCAACATGTAGTGGCTTACTTTATCTATTCTTGTCAGTCTTAGCTTGAAATCCATTTTATCTGAAATTCATATAGCAACTCTTGCTTTTATTCTGGTTCTAATATTATTATTCCTGCCAAATATAAAGGGAATTTAAAGAAGAATAATTTTACATATTGGATGTATCACACACATTTTAGTGAAAAAAATACAAGGTAAAATGTCTGACACAAACTATAAGAAGTGATGGATACTGTGTTACTATTCTGAAATAATAATAAAATTTAGTGGAAGAATGACATATGTTTTCAAATATGGCATTATTTAAATTTTCTAGGAGAATGTCTACAGGCAAAGATGAGATTAAAAGTGTGTTTGACAATATGTGAGAAGATAGGAACAGCTCTTTTGAAAAATGAGACACTACAGTAGCCATTGCTGGTTTCTTGTTGTCTGACTTGAAGGCCTGTAATGCTCTTTTGTTTTATCTGGTTTTATATTACTTTGTTTTGTTTGAGTTTATTGTCTGTAAATGTATGAACAACCATTTTGAAGAAAGTAAGAGACACTAGGGTAACCATTGTTAATCTCCTGTTGTTATGTTTTGAAAACCTGTATAACTTGCAGAGTTCTGTTTTGAAATGCTATATTATGTTTGACTCTATTCTGTTTTCTTTTGCTCTGTTTTGTTCTGTTTTGTTTTGTTTTGTTTTGTTTTGTTCTCTTTAAAATAAAAAAAAATCTTATAAAAAAAGTGCCTTTGCAATGGGCAAAATTTCTTGAATGAAGATAAAACTGTGGATGTGCTAGTTATATTTTGGGCAGAGAATAGTCTAATTGGATAAATAGGATGAGACAGAGGTAGGTCTAGAGATAAGGAAGACAGAGAAGCTTAAACATTATGCTGTGCAATAATTGAATGAAAAGGTTTATTATCGCTTTTCCTACCCCTCAATATAACCATTTCTATGATCTAAAAATCTAAATAAAATTTATGATTTAGACTACAAATTCTGATGGTTGTTGACCCAATTATGTATGTATGACCAGAGGATGACCTGGAGCAAGAAGAAAACAATACTCAATTTATTATATAAAGAAAAAAAATTACTGAGACCATTATATACAGGGTCAGCTTAAAATATATTTAAAATACAATGATAGATGTTAAAAAAACATTCCTATGGTGGAAATTTTAAATTTTTAGCATGCATATGCAGTCATACAATGGACAAGGGAATAAATTATAATTCACATTTTAAAAAGATGCCATAATTTATATATTTGCTATTTTGGATGGATCTGTGTGGTCAAAAGAGAAAACTGTCCTAGGATCTGGTACTTTTGATATATCTTATCAGTTCAGACAACTTCATTGCTATACACATGATACTTAACAATGATCATATACTAGCAATCAAAGCATGTAGCTTCTATTTACAATGATAAAATGAAACCACTAAGGGAGAAAATATTTATTCTTTTGTCAGCTCCGAGAATTTACACAAATTTTTGGAAAATAACAAGCAAATGAAAATGGATTGATCTACAAATTAAGGCAGAGAGAAACTGCCAATATTGTCCATGAGAAATGGCCAAAGAGAATGAGAAATGTTCTTACCTGAACAGAGAAATTCAGAATTGGACAACTGAGGTTTTAAAAGTGAAAAACTGAAAGACAAAAACCAAAATGATTAATTAAAAATAGTTTATGACTGGAGTGGTGACTTACAATATGATCCCAGCTACTGGAGAGACTGGGGCAAGAAGACTGCAAGTTTGAGGCCAGCCTAGGCAATTTAGTAAGATTCTGTCTCAAAATAATAAATAAATTAAATAAATAAATAAATAAATAGAGCCAGATTGTAGCACAATGGTGAAGTACTCCTAGGTTTAATCCATAGAATCACAAAAATGCATAAATTAAAACAAATCAATAATACCACACACAAACGAAACAAAACAAAAACAAAAATCTGTTTATAGAACGAAGGCATCAGCCACCCCACTGGTTCCTCATTGTGTATGTGTGTCTGTGTGTGCGTGTGTGTGTGTGTGCACGTGCATTTATGTGTGTGTGCACATGCATTTGTGTGTGTCTGTGTGGAAACAACTGTTGAAACTGCTTGCTCAACCTCTAGAAATAAATTGAAGGGATCTTCTCCATGGAAATAATCTTCCTGAAGGAAATTAAAACTCCTGGTGTGATTCTCTATAACAAATACCCCAAAATTGTAATATTTAAAATTAATTTGTTCTTTATTATTTGTCTTGAGTTGGGGCCTCAGGAACTAGGACAGGGGCTTGACCTGGTGATTCTCCTGCACATGACATCACTGGAGTTTCAGACTCAGCTCCTTTCAACTGGTAGCTAGGTTGAACTGAACTAGAAGGCTTCACCCAAATCAGTGTCTGAGTCACACTCTGTGGTCTGCCTATGTGTCTTCACTTCTGTTACCTGTTATCTTTCAGTAGTTTACCCCAACATGTTTTCATTTCTGACCACTGACTTCCCAAGAGAATCATCCTCTTTGACAAACCATAATCTCAAGCCCTGAAAAGCTTTGTTTACTTCAAGTTTACAAATTTTCCTTGTGTATATCAAAGTAATAGTCCTCTGCAAGACAAAGCAGAAAATACATTTTGTTTAGCCTTGAAAAGGATTAAATAGCCTATTTTTTCTGAATGAATATGCACAGAATTTATAATCTGTCTGCATATACAGGTGAAAAGGTCATGTTGACTTATCAAATAAGTCCACATCATATGTCTGCATTTATCAACCTATCCTCTATTTTATGAGATATTTGAAGAAAACAAAAAATAAACAGATGAACATAGAGGACCTAATGAAACAACCTACAAGCAGAAACTTTTAAAATTAAAAAAAATTCCCCAAAATTGCATTCCACTTGTTAATCTGAAATTATAAAGAAGATATTAGATGGATAAAATGCAATAAAATTGACTAAATATCTATTGGAAATTTAAAATACAGTCAACAAAATAGAAAACCAACAGGAGAAAACTTCATGAACATAACTGACAAAAACAGAAGTAAAAAATTTGTGAGAATAATAAAATAGAAAAAGTTGGCTCCATTTGGGACACACACAAAAACTAGAGAAAAGAGATGCTAAAAATCAATCAGATCAAAATAAAGTAACACATCTCAAAGATCAAGGAAGGTATGAGTCTTTAAATTGCTAAAGACCCACAAAGAGATGAACTAAAATAAAATTTTGACATGGCTAGTATATTCTCATAGGATATTTGAAATTCAAATTAAGTGATCTTGCAATAGTTGTACTGCTAGTAAGATTATTTGAGGTAGAAAAAGGTGGAGAAATGCCTTTGAACTACTTTAGGAAAAATTATTGTTATTCTAAAATTTCCATTTGAAAACAAACTAAAAGTTAAAAAAAATGAATAAGGAAAAAATAAAAACTTCTTTAGATATAGATGCTGTTATGGCTAATGTCTAGATGCATCCCCCAAAACTCAAGCGATCATAGGTGGGACTTTTTCAGAGCTCGCTGGATCTACAAAATGTGTGATGCTATGATCGATTCATGATGCAGTGCTAGGATCAAGGACACTAGGATTAAGGGTGTGAGTGCCATCTGCCATAAGTGGCCTGGATAAGACATAAGGGATGGAAAGAGCTGTGGTGCTCCCTTGTTGCTCCTGCCAACCATAAATTGCCTGCCTATCTGCCACACCACCCTGCCTTGAACCAGATGACTATGGACTGAAATGTCTACAAACTGAACTAGATAAACTTTTCCCCTTTAACTTTGGGAGTTGGGTATTTTGTCTCAGCAATGAGAGAAAAGTAACTAAGACAGGTGTAAAAACCGAATTTTCAGTAGCTTTCTTGGCAAATATTTCTTATTGAACACCTATAAAACAAAATGAAACAGAAATGAAAGGAAGAGAAACAGGGGAAAATATAGGGAATCCCATTCATACAACCAACAGACAAATTGAAAAGAGCAATGAAAGATTCTATACTATCAGACTACAGTGCTAATAACTTGAATAGTTAGGTTTCCTCTTAAAAAATAAAGCTGAGTGGGGAGAGAAGGTACACAAATTTTAATTCTCATTTTAACCTCATCAGTACAGATCAAATTACTACATAATATTTGCAGTAATTTATTTTTACAATGACTTTAAGAGAAGACACAGGAGAAATCATTTTACAAATAGCTTTCTTCAATACCAAAAGTAAAATCATTTTTGTAAAGTCATTAAGCTGTGTTTCCATAGTCTCCCCATTTACATTTTTGAAATTATCCTTGTATAAACATCATTTCATTTGGGATTTTCCTTATTTCCTGGACTACTTTAGTCAGTGGAATTGATTTTTATGCCTCTTTGTACTCTTACCATTTTTATTTATCTTGATCTTCTTCCCTCCCAGTGTTCCTTTGAATCAATGGAGAACTGTTTACTGGAAGATACCGCCCATGACTCTCTTCTGCTACCTTGCTGGTCATGTACTAATTAAGAAAAGTAGTCTTCGTGCATTGTGCGAACATATTCAAAACAAAGTCACATAAGTAATGAAAAGAGCTGGTCCTTTACAGATACAGTGGATAGTTCATATCAAAAAAGATAATAAGAAAAGAGAAATAAAGAAAAAGAGGAAAGGAGAGAAAAATGGGGTGTTGTACACTCTTGTGTACAACATCTAAAAAAGAGACTTCTGTGGGTACAGGCATTGTCTTAAGCTTGATGATATCCATCAAACTAAGGACAATATGAAATTTTGTGATATGTTAGCTTTGTGATTTACCTAATGGAAAGGTTTAAATAATATTTTCCTTACTCTCCAACTTTTACTCTGCTATTACACAGTATAAATGAAAACTTTCACTTTGCAACCTTATAGATCTAACTGTGAAGAGCTCCAGGGCATTCAGGAAAAATCAAAGGTGAAGGTGTATTTGTATATGTATGATGTGCGTGTTTGAAGGTTTTGAAGCTCTCTCCATATTTCACAATACTTATGAAGTTTAACTGTGCTCTTTCTTGACTCTGTGGCTAACTAGATTTCCATTATGTTGCTCTACATTAGGAACAGACAGGTTATTGGCAGAAGTGGTGTGAAGGCAACAGGATTGTGTCTCTTCTCATCCTCCAGCACACTGCGCAGAAAGCTTCTCATAGAGGCTGAGCAAATCTCTAAACATGGAAGACTTTCAAGGCCTAAGCTTGAAACCAGCACTTACTCATGTCTTCTGAATTTTCAGTCCAAAAAAAATTCTAGCTCAAGCCCTTACTTAAAAGCTTCATCTCTTCATAGGCTCTCTCTCTCTTCTAAACCCCAAAGGTACAGAGTTCTAGTTTCACACTTATTTTTTCGGTAAAATTTCCAACTGTTTTGGTGCTCACAGTGTTTATGCTTCAATGTTGTCAGATCTATGATGACACATACTTTGCATAGAAAGGCAGATTAAAATGAAAATCATCATGTTCTAGGGTATTATTTTAGTAAAACTTAGGCAATTCTACAAGATAAGGAAGAAAGCCTCACCAAACAGGAAATTATATTTATTAATTGTGATTTTTATATATGAACATCATTAGATGAAAAAAAAAAAACCCTTGGGGTTTGTTGGTGATTCATATTTCCCTGGATGAAACTGTGCAGGATTAAGAAATGTTTCATTGATGATGTGGTACTAGGTAAAATCTTAAAAATCAGTAGGAGTGTGCCATGTTTAGAAACCTGTCCAGTCACTATGAGAACATTTCCGTGTAGGGTGCTGAAGAGAAGAGACACAGGATCCTGTTGAGTTCACACCACTTCTGCTGACGGCTTCTCTATTCCTAATATAGAGTTATGCTAACAACAGAATGAGGCAAGAGCACAGCTACACTTGAAGATTCCTGTAAAATGTGGGGAGATCTTCACAATCTTGAAACACGTACATTGTGCATATGCAAAAGATACTGTCTTTGAGGACTGAAGATATTGCACTTTCAGATATTATTCGTCAGCAAACCTGGCTCATGCTCTGCCCCATAGAAAATGAAAGCACAGCATGAAAAGTAAAGGATAACAATTATGGTGTTTAATCATGATTGCCAGACTTGTTTCCTTAGTTTTGGGAGTTAGTTCTAATAGCTACAAAAATCAATGGGAAAACAGGCATTGCTGTAAATCTTTCAGACAAAGCTGCGACTAATTGTTGTGTAACTGCAGGGCTGACTATGCTAGCAACCTCATTTCTTAAGTGATCCTCTTCTCTTATAATTCTTCCTTTAATGGCTATTTGTGCAGAACAGCAGGGCCAAATTGTCTCTGGAAGATAACTTGTCCAGAGTTTTATCATTGGAGACCTTTTTCTAGATATAATCTTATTTAACATTATACACAAGTCAACAAATAGTGCTCCACTTGAAAAGTGTTACGCTGCCTAGTCTGTTCAACCACTGCCAAGACTTGAAGCTATAGTGACCCCAGAGGAGGCTCCAAGAGCAACTTGTCACCTGATTTTTAAAAGATGATGAAAATCATTGTTTTGTCTAAAATTCTTCCTATAGGCAAGGAAATTGATACTCAGAAAAGATAACTGATTGCCTCAGGTCACATGACAAAGAGCTGTCAAAGCTGCCTATGATTCATGGTTAATATTTTGTGTCCTTTTTATGATAAATATCAAGAACTGGGCACAGAGTCAAGAATAGAACTTTGCATACTTACAATGAAGTTCATTTAATCCCTTCACTTTCTCATGTGAAATAACTTAGAAAACAATGAGTCTCAGAACCTTTAGAGCTCTTCAATAACATAGGATTGGCAATCTGGAACCTTGATTTCATTCTACGGTTTTTACGATTATTTTCCAGATCATTTTATTTATGAGTATTTGTTTACAGCACCTAATGTTTACGTTCTTTGTGTGACTTTAGTATATATATATAATGAATCTTAATTCTTTTTTTTCCTTTCTCCCTTCCCTCTTGTACTCTTCCATCCATCTCTTGATATCCCTCCCCTTTATTAGTACAATATTCTATGGCTAATAACAAAAATTATCCTAGACCACATAAGAAAATAGAAATGTTTCAGCTGATTTTACTGTAGCTCAACAAGAAATAGGCTCAAGATTTGCCACTGAGGTTATTCTACAAATTTTGTGACTTATATAAAATTTTAGAACTAAGAAAATCATATGCAGAAGAATATTTAACTGGTTTTTTACTTATAATAGGGACAAAGTGACCTCAGTTGTCTCCTCAGCTGAGAGTTACATGTAGAATTCATTTATTCTATGGTTTGGATAAGCAGAGTATTTTTATACTACTCCAATTTTACAGATTTTTACTTGAAGTTCATTCCTCTACATGATTTCTTAATTGCAAGATCTAATGGGAAATACTGTGGAAGTCTTATTAATATTTGCATTCAGGGCCAGGGATTTAGCTCAACAGTTTAAGCTCATGCCTGGCAAGCACAAGGTGGTGAGTTTGATCCCAGGTACCAAAAAAAAATAGTTGCATTCAGCTGTCTTTCCACATGCAAACATCTGACAGTAAGAATATGCTGAAGTAAGTCTTTGGCCTCCAAAATTAAGATTGTTTAAGATGTCAAATTTCATATTGTAACTTCATAAAGATTTTTTTTTTGATACAGGACCTCACTATGTTGCCCACAAAGGCCTTGAACTCATTATGTGGCCCAGACTGGCCTCAAATTCATCAAGATCCTCCTACCTCTTGAGTTCTGCGATTTCAGGCATGCCTGGTCTTAACTACATAGAGTTTAAATTGGAAAATCCGAATTCAAAAAGTCCCTAAATTAGGTGTGCTTTTGTTCATAAAATAATTTGTTCTAGACACATTGAAAGAATCTCAGAAATCAACCAGTATCTCTATATTTTTACAAGGAAGGATCAGAGTTGAGGGGCCCAAAGTTAGAAGCTATAGGATTAAAACATGTGGCAAAGGCCAAAAAGTAAGCCTTTGTGAAATAAATTATTAGATAACATGTAAACTAAATTTCTCCTAAAAAGATATATGCCTGAAAGATGAACTATCTAAGAATAAATAAAAATGAAATGGCTTAAAAATTCAATTCAAATTAGAAAACAGATTACTTGGAAACCTGGTAATTAATCATTGCTATCTTTCCACTAGTATCTATTTTACATGAAATTTTGGTACACAGTAGTATAAAAATACGGGATTTTTTTTTACACTTTTTTTTTCTGCACAGAAGCTTCCCAATTTGATGTGAGCCCATTTGTTGATTCAGAATTATTCCTCCTCACAGGAGGCATTCTACTCAGAAAGTTCTTGCCTACATCGCTACTCATAATAACTAAGTCTTGGAAGCACCCTATATGTCCATCAGCCAATAAATGAATAAAGAAAATGTGGTATCTAGAGACAATGGAGAATTATGCTGCCATCAATAAAAATAAGTTTGAGTCATTTATAGAAAAATGGATAGAGCTTGAGAGCACAATGTTAAGTGAAATAAATCAGACAAACAAGCTTAAATTTCACGATTTCTCTGACATGAGACACCCAAATTAATCATAAAGAGTAAAAGAAGAGATAGAAAATAGAAGTAGAAGATAGATCTTTCTCAAATGAGAAGGGTATTAAGAGATGGGATAGGAGAGAGGGAAAAGAGAGGAAGGAAAGAGGGAGCAGAGTGAAAGGTAATGAAAAATGTAATTATGATGAGTTATGTACATATACCAACTTCACATGAGGAATGTAAGCATTATATACTGCAAACATGCAGTAATTAAAAATAGATAAAAGGAACAAGGGATTCATCCTTTTTTAGTTCTTCAATAAAGCTGGAAATGCACTCATTTTTTTTAAGACAGTGTGATTTTAAATGAAAATTTTTCTACAAATTGCAAAGGGCTGTGTAACAAGGTCCAGTACAAAAATGTCAGTGATTTAAAGGGCTATTCTGTAACACAGTTTGGTTCTTTAAATAGACACTCAGAGTCTTTTATTCATACTTCTTAGTAAATAAATTTTATACATTGAGTGGAGCACTGGATAAAATTCATGCATGTTACATTGACTTTGGTTTAAACAGCTGCCTCTGATTCTTCAATGATCCATTAGCTCTTGTAAGAAATTTGAAGGAGCTGGGCATGGAGGTAGATATCTCTAATTTCTGCATTCTAGAAGGCTGAAGCAGGCGGACTGCAAGTTCAAGTCCAGTCTGTGCAATTTAGCAACTTGGTGAAATCCTGTCTGAAAAAACAAAACAAAACAAAAGCCACTACAAAAGGGGAGAGGATATGGGGACATGGCTTAGTGTGAAAGCCTTGGTTTTTAGCCCCAGTAATAAAAATAGAGAACAGACAGACAAACAGACAGAGATGTAAAGGGTTCAACTTTGTTTCTCACTGAGGAAAGAATCAAACAGGCTGTGCTAAGCCCGTCTTCTCTGATCCTAGGTACCTTTATCTGCCAACTTCAACTGGAACAATGGAAAGGAGTAGGGCACACAGAAAATGCTACTTCAGATGATAACACCATCTCAGTCTACTGGCCTAAGCAGAAAGCATGGTATTCAATATGCACTGACTTGGAAACCAAATAGTCCAATAGGTTTGAAACTTTCTCTCTCCCTTGAGATCTTGTCCAAATTATCCCATCGGTCTGATCTTGTGCCATCTATCTGTCTGTTTTCTCAGTTTGCTGAAGTAACTTTTTCTTTTGGTATCTGGAGCAAAATACTACAAATTCTCAGGAATGATTGGTTCCATGCTCAGCATTCACCACAGCCTCCTTGTGTTTCCCTGGCCCAATGTGACAGGTATTTCTATGTTTGTGTTGTGTTATGAACTACCCAAAACATTTGAAAAAAACATTTCCTTAGCCACTGATGCAACAAATGAGTTATTTGTACTGGACATAGCTGTGTGATGTGCTAGGAGTGGTTCTGACTGATCTTGGTTGGCTTTCTCATGCATCTCCAGTTTGGTGCTAAGCAAAACAGGCCTGTCTGGAAAACTTGGAGACTGTCTGTATGAAGACTCTGGGTCATTCCCATGGAAACAGTGATGATAATTAAAAACTGGATAGAGGTTCTAAGACTTCTTGAAGGCCAGGCCTGGAATAAATATTATATAGCTACTGCCACATTATTTTGGTTAAATAAAATGATAGAATTCCAGCCCAGATCTAAGGAGTGCAAAATAAATAGCATCTCCTGATGGAAGAAATGAAAGAATTGGTACAGTTTTTGCAACATGTAACAACAGGCAAACTCTTTTTTGAAGTGTCTTCATTAATAGAAGAAATATTGCACTGCATGGCAAACCGTTGATTTCTAGAGTCTTCACTGGATCTTGTTATTATCATCTACAAAGTGGGGCATTTGTACCAAATGACTTCTTTTATTTTAACTTAAAATTGCTTCTACTTGTGACTGATCCCAGGACTAAGACAACATTGATGCCATGCATTTATTTATTTGGAGGTTAGGGGCTTCTGTTTTTTTCCACCTTTCTGACAGGTGTCCTGGGAAATCCTTCTGGAGTAGCAATCTGGTCTTTCTTCTCATTTTTCCAATCTGATCACCCTAAGGTAGAATGATTTAACAGGAGTAATTAATCATTGTGTTTTCTAAAATTAGAAGCCAATGCACATTAGCCTCATATCACAGAGCATGTATGCAAGTGAGGGGGTTATGAAGGAGTGTGTGTAATGAGAGAGGTGAGAGTCTTATAATTAAGGAGGAGTATAAATAATAATGAAAGTCATTAGTGCCACTTGGTTGAAAGAATGTCATAAATGTAATTGGGACATTAAAGTGAAATCCATTATGACAAACATTAACACATACAAAGGAGGGGAAAATGTGGTTATCTTGGGTTTGACAGATAGTGTTAGCTTCCAGTGGGGCCCAGATGGCATTCAGGAAAATGTTATGAGCAGTTTTATTTTAATATTTTTGGTTATGTGATATTTGGGCATCAAATGACACAAACACACGAGGAGTTTTGACAAGCCTGGCCTTGAGGCAGCTGGCAGGGAAGTGACCAAAGGCAGCAGCAGACTACAGGACTTCCATGTTGGATGCATGACTTTTTTTCTTAGGTATTGCTGTATCTTAAAACATATGATGCAGTCTGGCATCTTTCCTCTGTGAAATTCCCCTTTGAAGCAGACATGCGGCTTGGATGCTTTCTTTAAAAAACAGCAAAGTATGGGGAAAGCGACAGGGATGAGAATGAGGACATTTAAACAATTATGCAGGAAATTATATGATGCTAAAATTGAACATGGACAGACTGTGCAATGGCAAGATTCCCACTCGTGCTGAGCTTTGCAAAGGGGAGGCTTTTTTCTTTCTCTACAGGACTGTAATTTATGAACATGAAATAATTCAGAATATATAATGAAAAAAATTAAATATATCTGGAAGTGGCAGCAAAGAAAAAGAAAATTGAGGCAGTTTTAAAAAGAGAAAGAAACAAGATGAAGAAAAATATGCATGTGTGTGAACCTGTGTGTGTGTATGTGTGTGTGTGTTAAAGAAAAGGCATGATAAATCTTACTGGTGGTTTGGGAAGAGAAATGTTTTCCTTACTGTTTCCTTTCAGAACAGTGCAGAATCCAAGGTACCATTTTCATGCCAGAGAGGGAAATCTTGAGAACTCAATGAATCTATATAAGTAAAGGTTTTAACACATTGACTAGAAATTATTAAATCTTCAATGGATTACAGCAATAATAATTATTATTGTTAGCATTATATTTTTATATATTGAGATTTGTGCAGCCATCAATATATTTGAGGATCTAGCAGTAACTCAAGATGGAGAAGAGGGATGGCCAAACTGACATTAGTGCCAAGCCCAGTGTATACAAAGAGATTTAGCTAATATTAAATGTTAGCTCATTTAATTCACATTGCAAAGCTACTCAGTAGATATTACAGCCTAAATTCAAGAAGACACAGAATCAGATAATTTAATGCATGTAAAGCAGTTAAAGCAGTGACTAGTATAAAATAAATGTTTGGTAAATATTAGCTCATAAAATTGTCATGCTTAAAGTCATACCACTAATCATTGGGAGAATCCAAATTTAAATCCCTTTCTTTCTAATTCCAGTTGCTCCAACCTACTTCTAACATGACTCACTTGGGAAAATCCACACAACCACAAATGGCTATTCTGTAGCAAAAAGGTAATGTATGCATCCAGAATGCACTAGAAGGCCTTTAAAGCCTGAAGGGAAGAACTTGGGTTGAAATTTCTGCTGTACTCCCTTAGGGCTGTTTTTGTAGTGCACATGTAGGTGTGAATCCTACAGTCACCTTCGAGGAAGGAGACTTGTTGAAGTGTCTCAAAAGACTGTCTAGGGACAATCTTCAATTGCCAGCCCTTCATGATTGTTTCAATTGGCAAGAATCACTCCATTCAAGGTCATAGCCATTCCCAAAATAGTTCATATTTGATGACAGATGGCCACAGAATTAAAAATGCTTAAACAGTCCAACTAGCTAAGAAGAAATCTGAAGGGCCATCCCAGTTTTGGAGCTCCTTATTGGTTGTGAGGGGCGGGGGCTAGCTGAAGTTGTCATCGGGCCTGCATTAAGCTCAACTTCTCTTCTAATCATGAAATTCTTTTCCTCCCCACCACGGGCGTGAACTCCAAGTGCTCTTTTCTAATTTTATGAATAAATAAAACAAAATTTCATAATCAAATGATAAAAGAATACAAATAGTTATTACTTTTTGTATCATTATTTTCAAAGTAGTTATTCAGAGTACAAAACATAAACCAAAAAGATTCTTACAAAAAAAAACAATAACACAAATCATGCTTTCCAATGAACTAAGATAAACCAATTAGCATATGTTAGCATAGGTTTTGGAATATTTTTAAAACAATGGAAACTGTAATTTTGGAAGTATATGAACTTCTTATTTCCTATTTATCTCTCTTCTATTTTGTTCTTGGTGTTTCTCATACAAGAGAAACCATGCAGTATTTGAGCTTGTGTGTTTGACATATTTCACTTAACATTGTAAACACTGCACACTAACCAGGCTCAAACTCTGTTCCCAGGGAACAAGAATGGTAACAATTTTGAATGTGCAAAAAGAAACTATGTGGTAGTAACCTAAGGCATTTTATAACATCAACACTCAACAGTATTGTTCAGGAAGCTGAGTAATTTTAGTCAACATCACCATTCCATCTTCAAGATCATCTTTAGGGAATGTATCTGTAGGCAAAGGCTATTGTTTACCTACCTCCATACCTTGGCAAATATCCCCCCCAAATATGTTTCAATATAGGAGAAAACTCTTTAAAATGAATATCAAAGGCATCAGAGAAAGAGATGAAAGAGGAGGAAGAGTAAGAGGGTGAGGGAAGGGTCATAACAGGACAACATTTGGACCAAGGAAGATATGTAGATAACAATCTTTGTCTACCTCATTTTAGGAGCTGTCTTGGTTATTTTTCTCTGTTTGCTGAGACAAAATACCCAATGCCCAAAATGAAGGAAGGAAAGGATTGTTTAGCTCACAGCTCATAAAGGTTTCAGTCCATAATCAGCTGACTCCAAGGCAGAATGGCATGGAACAGGGGCAACAGTTCAACATGGCGGAAGAAGCAAAGCAAGAGCAGAAGCAGGGAAGAACAAGTCTCTTTTCCTCCTTTATACTGTACACAGGTGGACCTCCCCTCCATGGTGGGTACAGTACTCACAAAATCTTCTTGCCCTCCTCTTGCACAGAATGAAGATGGTTGCAAAGTAAACACCCCAAACCCCTGCTGAGTCCTTAGCTACACTGCTAAATGTCTTAAGTGACACAATGTAGCAACCATAACAATCCACTCTTTGTCAAGTGGGCAACCAGCTGCATTTGTTTAAACAGGTTTCCAGTGACCAAAGACTTGCTTGTTCTTACAATTTTGCAACTTGAACATTATAACCCAGGTTTAACCATCCTTAAGGACCAATAGTAAGTCTACCAACATTATACTACATTGAAACCAAAGCACTCTTCCCCTGCCCCACCCAATTACTCGTGCACATTCCTTTATGCAAAAGTCATTTAGTCCATCTGTAAAAGTTGCCAAAGTCCTAACAGTTTCAGCATTGCCAAAAATCCAACTTCCAAATATCTTCCCAGATGTAAGACAAATTTAGTTACAAGCCCCTGTACAAATGGAAACAAAGTTAAATACTTTCAGCACTCAATGGCACAAGATAAACTTTACCATTCCAAAAGTTACAAACAGGGAAATACAAAGGATTGGGACCAAAGCAATTCCAAAATCCAGCAGGGAAAATATTAATTCCTGTAGTTGCACATCCAGCATGTGAAGCAATTTGTGGCAAATTGTGAGCTCCAAAGGGCATGTGTGACTCCACCTCTGTGGCACTTCTGGTAGTTTTAGCTCCCGCAGCTGATGTAGGCCTGCTTTGCTCTCTCCTTGCAGCTTTTCTTAGATGATCCAAGTTTCTGTCTTTTCCAAATGTCTAGTGTTCCCTCTGTATCTTTGGCTTCACACTTACAGCTTTACACACTGCTTTCTCAGAGGCACACTGGTTGGCTTTCCAGGCCTTCTGAATCAGAGTGCAAGCATTTTTAACCTAAGAACTCCTGTATTCTGTATGCATCTAAAACCAATGCCATGCGGATGATGCTGATGGAGTGGGAGCCAGGCTTCCCTCTCTCTTGGGTGTAGAGATCGAGTGCCTGAATGGCTGGGCACTCTGAATCCAATTGTGAGGAACAAATTTTCTATGCTGCCACCATTCTGGAACATAGTGCAGCTGCCACCAATGTGGAGCATGCTACTCTGTGGTTTTTGCCTCAAAGTAGACTTTCACTTTTGCAGTTTTGAGGCTGCAAAGATTTTAGACTTGCTGCTTTTTTCAATGCCCTCAGACCCTATTTTGCATTCTTCTGTTCCTTCTTAGTAATGATTTCCTCAGCTCTATTTTTGTAGTCTACAGCTCTACTGGAGCTTCCTTTCTGGCCAAACTCACAATGTTTTAAATCATCATGTTAGGCTTTTTGCTCTTATTTCTCAACATAAATCTGGCTAAAAACCCCCAACAGTAGCAATGCCACACTATCAACATTCAACTGCCTTGAAATTTCTTCTGCCAGATTAAATAGTCCACTGCCCTTAATTTTAGTCTCAGGAAAAGTCTCTGGACACAAGCAAAATGCAGACAAAGTTTTGGCAAGCCATAACATACATCATCTGGAGTTCAGCACCCAATGCAATCCTCCTTCCCAGCACAAGCCTCCCAAGCCTGGTCTTTACCAGCAGGAATTCTATCAGCCTTCTGGTCTTCTGATCTCTTACCAGTATCTCCCATATGGAACAGCCTAAGGTATTTCAGTGCTACTCTTTCAGGTGACACCTCTGAACCTTTCTAAACTTTTCCCACAAGCCATTCACAAAGGTTCTTGAACCACATGCTCAGGTATAGTCATAGCAAGGGCCCCGCTCCTGGTTCCAAATTCTGTCTTGGTTACTTTTCTCTGATTAGTGAGACAAAATACTCACTCCCCAAAATGAAGGAAAGGTTTATTTATTTCATAGTTTGTAGAGGTTTCAGTCCATAATCAGCTGACACCAAGGCAGGGTGGCATGAAGCAGGGGCAACAATTCAATAGGGCGGAAGAAGCAAAGCAACAAGACCAGAATGGGGGAAGAGCAAGTCTCTTTTTTCCCCCTTATATTATACACAAGTCAACCCCTCCTCCAGGTTGGGTGTAGCACCACAAAATCTCCTTGCCCTCCTCTTGCACAAGATGAGGATATTTACAAAGTAAGGACCCTGGCTCTCTGCTGAGTCACTTAGTTATACTTCTAAACTTCTCAGTTTGACACAAGGTATCAACCATACCAAGAGTCCAACTTCCAAGCCTAAATAAAAGAGAGGAAAACTGAGTTATAAAATAATTGAGCTGCAGAAGGGCAGCCATATGCTAGTGATTGGTTTAATTTTATTTGTTTTTTCACTTGTTTTTGAATTACATTCATATATATATATATATATATATATATATATATATATATTTCAATGAAATAAGTTAATCTATGAATACAATTTTACAATTAAAAAGAAACAACTATGTAAGTCCTTTGACATTCTAATGCTGATCCATCACTTTCCATAAGTAGAAAGGATTGTTGACCTATAGATTCTTTTCTATTAGTGGGTAATATCTTTGCTTGCTTTTAGAATGTTCAATTCCTTCTTATGTCTCTTTTTTATAAATTTCTGCTTTTGTTTAAAATATTCATTTATTCAAACCCTCATAATTACTTGTAGAAAGTCACAGCACACTTTAGAATTAAAATATGCTATCCATTTACTTCCTAGGTGTTTATTAGTATATTATTTTACCTTGGAAGTTGATTTCCAAAACTTAAAATACTTTGGAAAATATTTATTATAACAGAGTACAATGTATCCTTTCATATTCACATTCATACAATTACTTTATTGATGTATCTATCACATCTATCACAAGTTTTCTACTTCTAACTTAACATAATGTTTTATTTTAAACAGTTTTTATTTTCTGTTATTATAATTTTACACAGCTAATTATTTAAAAGTACACAGTTTAATTTCCCAGTATGTTTTAGAATGCATGAATCATATACTGTTGATATATAATTTGATTTCACCCAGATAGCATATATTCTGTATTTATCTTGTAAGTTAGTGATAATTCTTCATTGATTAACATTTTCCCTGTATTGATAATGTTTCATATGCTTGAAATGAATGCATATTCTTTCCTTGGATGACATGAAGTATTATAAAATGCTATTAGATTGTACTTTTTAATTGTGTCTCTTAACTCTTATATCCTTACTGTATTCTCTTTTTAGATTTGTCAGTTAACCACATGACTTTTCCATTTCAGGTTCATATAGGATACAGCATATATATCTTTATATATTATATATCCTATATATATTATATAATATATATATATATATATATATATATATATATATATATATCCTATATGAAGGTATTATAGAAATTTTCTCCCACTTTCTTTTTTTTTGTGGCACCGGGGATTGAACTCACTATTTCTCCCACTTTCAAAATTCTATCAGTTTTTGGATATCTTTGTATCCAAATCAATTTCATACTTAAAAAATATCTATGCTAATGTCATTAGCCTTGAAAAGTGACATTTTCAAATATACTGACAAAGATACCTTTGCCATCTCTCTTCTCTCCTGAGTCTTTGCCAGAGTTGGCTAACTGATCAAGGTCTTACTTCCTACAGAGCCCAGATGCTACCTTGGAATATACAGCTCAAACTTACTGCTATAAACTGACTACTCTGTCCTTGTTAAAACCTACTTGTCCTCTATCCTTAAACAATCATCAAATCAAGAAAGTAAAATTGTTCAAGGTCTATCAGATTTGTAGAGAAATATTAAATCAATATTTTCTCAGTCAACCTATAATTCACAGTAAGCTATTTAGCACTGTGAAGCATAGACAATCTCAAGAGATAAAGTTTCCAAAAGATCTTCTGGAAATAACTATTTTACAAAATCTAGACAACCAAGAGACAATTTAAACTAAAAATTCCTGCACTAATGAAGCAATGGTAAATGTAATCCATCAAAATATGATTAGCCAATTATAATACTAGGACAGAATGTAAATAATTTATACTTTGATGATGAAAATGAACACTGTAACTAGGGAGAAATAAGTTAAAACATCTGTTTCATAATCCATATGTCTCTGACTATCAGGATATAGTAGCTGAAGCACTTGACACAGCCTGTGATAGATTAACTAATGCTTAACTTATAGTACCCAACTGAACTGAATCAATGAGGTTCTGAGTATGAGAATTGTAAACAGAAACATGAAAGGGGAACTTGAGGGGCAGATAGTGTGCTGTGGATTTTTCTGGAGTAGATTGTCATGCTGGTTTTCATGATATGAACTTGGCTGTTATCATCAGCAGAGCTTGAGTCCTCACTGTCACTGAGGATGGCTGTGGCTCTCTTCAAGAGAACTTTGGTTCTTACCTTGAGCATCACTTCCTGGCTCCAGTGCAGATGCCTCATTCTGCTGACACAGATCCTTCATCCAACTAATGCAGACTTTTTAGCATCCACCATGGACCTTTTGGCCTTCCCAGAGCAGATCCTTGAAACAGGCTTGCATGAGACATTGTTTTTGTGAGCTCTAGGCCTCCAGCTGGACTCATGGTGGGGCATTTTAATAGCCTCTAGGACTTCATCGGTACTAATGCGGGACATTCTCATGGGATCCAGGCCCTCAGCTGGAGTCTCTGGGTCTCTAATATGTGGACAGATTTCTTGCACTCCTCTGCACTTGATGTTTTGGGTGAGGATTATAAAATAATCCTATAAATTATGTGTACTGTATTAAATATATTCCCTCCAAAACACTGACTATGACATAGTCTAATTTTGTGAACATATCAGTAAATAAGCCTCTTGGTAAATAGACTAAGATGCTAGATAGAAAACATGCCCTTATCATGAAATATTCTTAACCTAATCTCCCTGAGTTAGGATTGCTTATCATAGATGATACTAGTATCAATGAGTTTATGAAACATGATTCCCAAAGAATAACATAGAAACTAAAAAGCTATGTAACTCAACATTCCCATCCTGTGACAAAATACCTGAGATAAACCTTTTAAAAGGAGAAAAGATTAATAACCTCATGACTTCAGTAGTTTAAGACCATGAACACATGCCTCTGTTGTCTATGGGCATGTAATGAAGCATAACATCTTGGCAAACAAGTGTGGTGGAACAAAGCAGATCACATGTTCGTGGCCAGGAAATGTAGAGAGAAATGGAGAAAGATAGCCAAAGAAGGAGGAGTGAAAACATAATCTGTCAGGTCACAGCACCATGACCCACTGATTTCAACCAGGTCTCATGGCCTCAAGACTCATTCAGATAGGAACTCATGAATAGATTAATCTCTTATTGAGGTTAGCATCCATGTGATCCAACCAACCATCTCTATCAGTCTACCTTTGAAAACTGTTGCATTGATTATCCAGCTTCCAACACAAAAGTCCTTGAGGGGTAGTTCATATTTAAATGGTAACAACAACTATCGGGAGTACAAAATAGAAATATTTCATTACCAAAGAAATTCCCATGTTGAAAAAGTATGACAAATTTCATTTAAAAACTTTAGGTATCAATATGGTCCAAAGACTTGTTTCATAAGGGAGAACCAGAACCACAAAGAAACTCCAAAAGCTCTCTTCTTTGCTTGAACCTCATAGTCATTATATACTGAAATAATTACTGAAGCTTGGTCTGGACTGAGACCATTTGCATGATTCAAATTTGATAATCAAGTCTTTATTTTCCCAAAGAGTTAACAAAAGTTGGAGAGTTCAATTGGCAGGAGTGTAACAACACCATCTTCTTTCTGAGCTTGAAGTACAGATATGCTACTCAAAACTAACATGTGAAACTATTAAAATGTTTTAATCTTAATACTGTAATATTTTTCATAATTTTTAGGAAATTTCATTTTAAAAAATAAATATTTTTATATATTATTCAACAAATCATTTGATTTCTTCTATGTCAAAGTATTTATTATTTTGTTATTATTACTAAAAATATTATATTATAAAATCTTTAAAATAATTTCTTCTTTAAAATAATTTACTTAGATTTTTTTAAAAAAAAACATCTATTAGAAAGATTTAACTTTGAAATTTTTTTAATTTGTATGAATGACTTTTAAATGACTTGGTTAAGAATTCCTAGTCAATTCCTTACTATATTTACTTAACAAGCAAAAGCTCCTTTGGAAATGGTAACTGGTGGGAAGTGAAAGGATGAAAGCATGGTAACCAACCTTCCCAATACTATTATTTTGTTTCTAACTTGGTATATTATACAAATTCTTACTGCTTCTATTCCATCATTTTCTTTTATATTTATTAGGCACTTATTATGTCCAAAGTACTATTACGAGTGTTAGTGAAAAAGAAAGAAAAGAGAGAATCTACCCTCAAGGAGCCTACAGTGCAAAGAAGAGAATTGATAGTTAAATCAGTAATATGAAAGGTAACAATCTGTGGGTGGAGTATATGGAGACTTGAAAATGGAGATAATAGCTCTTCCTTGCACAAAACAAAAATCTAATCCAGATTGGTGTGTTGGTATACTTCTATAATCCCAGTTACTCCTTCAAATCTCTGTTACTTAAGAGGGTAAAACAGGAGAATATTAAATCCTACCTGGGCAATTTAATGAAATCCTGTCTCACAATAAAATTTAAAAACAATGGGGAATATAATCCCCTGACAAGTGCTTCCTCAGCATGTGCAATGCCCAGGGTTCAAATGCCAATAGCCCCTCCCAAATACACATATAGAAAGTTATCTGATCCACTATATATTGAAAGAATTTAAGACATTGACATTCTATACTCAAAAATAATACCTTAAGTGGGATGCAAAGTACATACTCCTGAAATAGTCTTGAAGGAGATCCACAGTTTCTTAGGCTGTCACATTACAAAGTTCAATGAACATTAACTGACAAAGGGAAAGATGTGAATTATGATTCTGACTCTAGCACTATAAACCATTATAATTAACATTGTAAATAGCAAGAATTTTTGAAGTGTCGTAAATACTCTGGGCTTTACTTTTTCATCATAATTTTTGGACACAAAAATATGAAATAAGGCTTAATTTTATTGTTACAGCAAATATAGGCAGTCAAATAGGGACAGGTCCTCAGATGTCTTGTGACCTTGAAGGAGACAGACACCTCCTGCTATAAACCAGATTTCAAGACAAGGCAAAACAAATACAACCACACCCTAAGTAGAAACATCAGGGATTAACATTCTAAATAGGTATGGATTACCTTGACCATCCCAATCCCCTATAGGAAGAGTCACTGATCCTTAAGAATGCTCACTTGCTATGTGACTCACTTCCCTATTTGTCTCTGACTTGGTCAATTTTACCTGAATAATTAATCCTACTGGTTGACCATAGTTCTGTCCCACCTCATGCCCATTTACCGTGCAAGTTCCCAGGTTTTCCCTTTCTTGGACCCACCTAACCTCATGGTTTCACTCTATAAAAGTCTCTCAAAAAGCCAAAATCTTTGGCAACCCACTAGGGACCCCTTCTGTCTCTCTCTCAGACAGAAGCTTTCTTTCTCTCAATAAATATATCCTACTTTCAACCTCCATTGTTCCTAAAATTCATTCTTTGATTTTAGACAACAAAACTTGCCAAACATCTAGTAGGTTGGGAGTTTCATTCCCCTATATCATTATCACGGACTAATAAAGGAATTTTTAACACACAGATTGATTGATGTAACTAAAACCCAGTTAGGAAGCTTTGGTTTAGCCATCTAAGAGTAGGTGTCGGAAAACTGACAAAGACTGAAAATATGGCAAAATATTTGGTAAAATTTTTGCCTGTGGCAACCTAGGAATCAAATCACATACTTTATAAAAGTGAGACTTTAGGAAAAGAAGCCAGAGTCAGATATATCAATAGTGTATATAAGCCTTTACTTGATACCTTTGCCAAAGTGTTAGAAGAAAGAAATTAACTCCAAATAGAACTGGCTGGTTTATAAATATAAATATAAATATTAAAAATTTTGTGTTGGAATATTATTAGACTACTGCTCCATGATGGTTTAGATGGACACTAAAGAGATTTTGAATGAAAAATGCACCAACAAAATTGATCATATAGTTAGAATAATGAAAGTAAAAATCAAAGTATAGGTTTACCCTACAGACTTATTAAAATTTGTAGGAAATTAATATATGTCATATAAATGATAACAGATTCATCCCCATTGTTGCAAAGAATTTCTTGAGAAAAGGAGAAATGTGGGCCTAGAAAACAAGAGGATAAGAGGAATGTTAAAAAGAATCCAGGTAATAAAACTTCTTTCAATGTAGTTATGAGCACATGAAATTTACTGACATCAAAAATTTCAAAAGCCTATTAAGATTTTCTAAAGTAGTTATTACCAAAGAAACCAAGAATTTGAGACTTAACACTTTGTCTCTCAAATTTCCATAGGCAGAATACAATATAAGAAAGTTGCACAATCCACCCAAAGGACTAAGCAAAATGACAAAAAAACATGGTGGAAGGAAGGCATTCTTCAGAGACTTCAAGAGCAAAGAAAAAGGCTCTTATCCCAGATAGTATTAACAAGACCTCAACAATTCTCTGCTTCTAGCTATGATTTAAAGAATAGAAAGACTTCAGGATTCCTACAAATTTGTGACAGCTGTATAACCCACACTTCCTCACTTTTGATGAGCAGGATATATTTATTGAGAGAGAGAAAGCTTCTGTCTGAGAGAGAGACAGAAGGGGTCCCTAGTGGGTTGCCAAAGATTTTGGCTTTTTGAGAGACTTTTATAGAGTAAAACTACGAGGTTAGGTGGGTCCAAGAAAGGGAAAACCTGGGAACTTGCAAGGCAAATGGGCATGAGGTGGGACAGAACTATGGTCAACCAGTAAGATTAATTGTTCAGGTAAAATTGACCAAATCAGAGACAAATAGGGAAGTGAGTCACATAGCAAGTAAGCATTCTTAAAGATCAGTGGCTCTTCCTATAGGGGATTGGGATGGTCAAGGTAATCCATACCTATTTAGAATGTTAATCCCTGATGTTTCTACTTAGGGTGTGGTTGTATTTGTTTTGCCTTGTCTTGAGATCTGGCTTATAGCAGGAGGTGTCTGTCTCCTTCAAGCTCACAAGACATCTGGTCCTCTGTGTCCACTTTCTCAAGGGCCTGGCCCTATCTGACTGCCTATAATATTTCCTAAAACATTCCCCCCTCTGAAGAAGTATCCCAAACTGCCGTGAGGGAGAAATGGACGATGACCAATCTGGCTTCTTCAGGCTGAAAGGGGTCATAGTTGTTGATTGGTAGTCAGAGATATTCTACAGAGGGTCTATCTAAAGGCCCTCGATAGACAACCATACAGTTTCATCTTGGAGGGGTGTATAGCTCTAAGTCTGGAGGAAACAAAGCCAAAGAAACAATTAAGTATGCATGGTCCAAATAATAGAATCAACAGAATAATTATGAGTATAGTTAAAAGATTTGCACCAAGAGAAGCTAGTAATTGCTTCCCATAAAGAGGAAAAGGATAAAGTCCAGGGAATTTTAGAATCTGATATGTCATTAATTTATCATCTAATATCTTGAACAGCTGTTGAGATATTAGCAAAATGACCAGGAATGTACATATCATTCAGCTTTTACAATTGCACAAGTACCTCCTGTGCTGTTGGAGGCTCTAATATTATCTGAAGTTTGGAGAAGTATCTATCTCATTAATTTTACCTTTTTATTTAGGAGACAGAGACCAACTGCAATGTTAGTAATCCTCTCTTAACTTCAGGTCCTAAAGGATATTGCGTTTGGTGAGGAAAAATACTAGAATCTCTGAGATGTACCTGTACTGGAGCAACTCTTTTTGCCCTACCTATTTTACCTTTAGTTGCCCAAGCTTCAGATTTTATTTTTTGTCTCCAAGAGGGGAAGACAGCATACTTGACAAGGGTGCATATATATTATGGTATTTAAACATGATAAAATATCTTCCCAAGAGGGGGACTGGACTTTCAGGCATAATCAAAAATGAATGTGTAAAAAGAAAACCATCCCAGTTATAGTACAAGGGTTGTGAAAAGTAGTAAATTACCTCCTCTCCAGTGACTGCAATCAGGACATGTTTTAGAGGGCTTCCTATAGCAGTCACTCTCAAGGTGGCCTGGCTTGTGGCAGCGTTAGCAAGTAGGTGTCATCTTTGAACTCTTCTTGGAGCCCCAGGAGTCAGACTTAGGGTCTTACTCATCTTAATGCTGCAACAAAGGCAGCCACTTTCTCTCAGTCTCTTTTTTTTCTCTCCTTGGCTTCCTCCTCATCACAGTTATAAAATACTCTGTCCAACGACCTCAGTGGAAGACCTCCAAATGATATAGGGGAATGAAACTCCAAACCTACTAGATGTTCAGCAAGTTCATGTTCTCTAAAATCAAAGAATGAATTTTAGGAACAACGGAGGCAATGAGCAGGATGTATTTATTGAGAGAGAGAAAGCTTATGTCTGAGAGAGAGACAGAAGGGATCCCGAGTGTGTTGCCCTTCCTCACTTTTGAAATGGAAATGTTTATTATGTTTATATTTTCCTTCTCTGACTATTGCCTGTAAGGGTAGGTTTCAAGTGAGACAGATAAGCTTTTAACTCATACATTTTCAGAATTTTATCTGGATCTCTGTCTGGACCTGAAAGAGTGGTTACTATACATCCCTGGAGGTACTACACAGTAAAATAAATTTATTACTTGGTAGTAGACATTGTACCCTGTAACCAGAGAGTATATTTCATGAGTGTGAAGAAGGAAACAAAAGTATACACAGTGAGCAAAATTATATGTTATAGTATACAGAGATATATCATTGAAATTCAAAGAATGTACAGGATATCTGAATTTAATAATTATTGATTGTATCTAAATATATTACTAAAGACAAAGAAATATTTGGATGAATGATAATATAAAAATACATTTTTAAAAATCAATGTCAGCACTTCCAGGGAGATGGCAGAGTGGTAAGCAGAAACAAATCAGACTCTCCAAAATTTGGAATCCAGATACTGAAAAATAAAAACTTGGAGAAGAAAAGAAGGATGGTGGTGGATATTTGGGAGCCAGAAACTTCCTGACAGGAAAATTCAAGCTTACAGAGAAATTTAAGAGAATGACTCCAACCCAGAAAAAGAAAGGGGCAATGTGCACTTTCTCACAGGCTCCTAGCTACTGGCTTGTGAGAAAAAAAAGATTGAATCTACAGAGATACGTGAAAGCCGGCAACTTTAGAGGACTTCAGGGAGAAACACACCAGTGTAACGGGAGTGGATGCTGTGCACTAGAACAGCTGGCGAATGACTCTAGTCCAAGCAACTGCCATATCCCCAGGAGAGAGTGTGTGGTCAGACACCATTCTAGAAAGGGCCTAACTGAACCGATGACTCAGAGAAGCCATGGGTTGGCTTCATATCAGGGCTTCCAGTGTTAAACTTCCATAGTGACAAGACCCTGAGGGTTGTCTCAGGGTAAAGGCAACCATATGGGATATCCACGGTCAGAGAGACATGTTCAGTCTCTGACAAGAGACACCAAAATAATATAAGTTAATGACTCAGGCCCAACCCCACGAGTAGAAGTCAGGTTGAGTCTGAATTTCCATGGATTTGACAGTTTAATAACTGGCACTCCACCCTAATCCCACTGCTGGATTGATGGTGATTACCCAGCATAGATCTGGGCTTTGACTGCCTCTTTTTTTTTTTCTTTATACTAAAAATAGCAGAGTCACACTTTGAATTGGACATTGCTACAAAACTTCCTTTCTTTTTTTATTTTTGCTTATAATTTTTATTTACTTTTGTTCATTTTGTTAGTGTTTGTTGTTGCTGATTGTTTCCTTTTTTTTTTAGTGAACATTGTTTTTACTTTTAGTTTTTTGTTTTCTTTTGTTCTTGCTTTTGTTTTCTTCTTTCCTTTTATCCTGTCTTCTTCACCAGTTTTCTGAGGCTTGGGTAATCTTGCTTTGTCTTTCAACCTTGTTTCTAATTTTTCTTTTATTTGTTTATTGGTTCCTATTCTTCCGTTTAAATTTTCTACATTTAATTATTTCTTTTTTATTTTTACTCTTGGTATAATTTCTCTCCATTTTCGCCTTCTTCTCATGTCTTTCAGTTTTTTGTCTTACCTTTACCAATTCTATAGACATCTTACTCACCAATAAAATTCTTTGTACTGCTTTTCTCTTTTTTATAACATAGAGTTTAAAGTTTCAAAGTTCTCCTTTTGAATCCCACATTCCCAAATCATAAATTATTAATTGTATAACCATAAATCTTTGTTAATCTTTTGACAGTTAATGCTAAAATTACTATCAAGTGATTTTCTATATTTAGAATATATCTATTTGTTGCATTTTACACATATTAGCTATAAGTCAATACCCAGGTTCCCTTAATGTTTAAACCATAATTGACAGTTTCTTCTTTATAAATAAGGGTGGTAAATAACTGGTTCATGATGTATGCTAATGTATAATTTTCTCAGGCAATACTATTATAGCTATTTCACTCAGTATTAACAGAATCACGCAATTGTTACTATTTCTCTGTAAGCCAACATTCAGATTGCCTTTGTGACATTAACGATATTAGAGTATATTCCCAGAGAACTTGGTTGCTAGGCTAAATGTATTACATCCTCCTTTCCCAAAATAACCTAGATGGTTGAATCTTGGAGCTATAGCAGCAAATTATAATAAGGCACAACCAAAGTACATCACTGAAAAGCAACTAAAGATATCTCTATATTAACAACAAAGTCTTTAGACTAAAAAGATCCACAAACCTCAAAACAAAACACACAGATTAGTGAGGCTTACAAAACAAAACACACAGATTAGTGAGGCTTACATAACACCAAATATTTAAGACCAAATGAGAATATCACCA
>RJWT010000597.1:0-62411 GCA_004365215.1 Cuniculus paca
TATGTGCTTATCTTCTGATGCATTTGACAGATAGTAAACAAGTATATAATATCAGTAAACAAGTATATAATATCAGTGGTACAATTAAAGAAGAAAGTAAAGCAGGGTGTAAAAAGAGCATATTCTGAAAACAGATGGGGGACAACAGAGGGAGAAACAGTGAGAATAAGACATTTGAATGTAACTGACATGATGAAGTCTTGTGAAGAGATCTGTAGCAAAAATGTTCTTGGTTAGGAAATGGCAAGTGCAAAGGCACATAGTTGAGAACAAGTTTGGCATATTTGGGGCATGGCAGTGAGGAAGCAGGAAAGTAGCAGAAGTTGAAGAAGAAGTGGCAGTGGCCAGATCTTGTGTGACTCTGGTCCCTGGTTAGGAGTTTGAGTTTAACTTGTGTGAGGTAAAAAGATGCTGATTAGAGGGTTTTGAGCGGAAGAGTGACATGGTCTGCGTTGTTTATTTAACTAGTTAAATTTACAAAAATAGAACACTAACATTGTTTTCACTATCTGTTTTAGCATTGTCTAATGGACAACCTGTATCCTTTCTCCCTTCCAGTATAATTTTGAAGCAGCGATACATACCTTAAAAGATCACCCTTGTTGCTATGTATGTGGAAAGTTGTCTTTGGGGGGATAAGAGGGGAAGCAGGGAGACCAGTTGATCCAGGTAAGACAGGATAGTGATTTGGAGTAGAATGGTAGGTAGTGGTTTAAATGATGAAAGGTAGCTGAATCTAGATAAAACCAGCAGTATTGCTGGTGTGTATAGTGAGAGAAGAGAATTGAAGGAATAATGTCTATATTGTGATCCAGATGACAAGGTGACTTGATAGTTAGCATTTTTGTTTGTTCATGTTAAAAGATGCCTGTTAAAAGTGTAAGAGGGGATGGCAAGCGTATGTTTATAAGTAACATCTGGAGCTTAGGCAGAAATAGTCCAAGAGGTGATAACTGAACCCGAAGTATAAAGAGCAAAGTGTAAAGCTAGATAATAGGAAGTATGGAGATCTTTTTCAAATGAGAAAAGAAACGAGAGATAGGAAAGAAGGGAAAAGAGATTTGAAGAAAAAAAATGGAAATAGCTTTTGCAAATAAGAAGAGGAACAAGAGTTGGAACAGAGAGGGATGGGAGGGGGAGGGGACAAAAAAATTACAATTTGTGATGTACAGTACAAATTCCACGATGAATGTAATCATTTTGTACTCCAGACATGTGCTAGTAAAAAGATTAATAAAGAATGGATAACTAAGGAAATTTAAACACTTGGAGGTTAGGAAGAAGAGAAGGAAGTATTGAATACTAAGAAATTACTGAACTGTTGACTGACCAGCTGTTACCTTAAATTGTACATCTTAGGAAAACCCTCAGTCTCTGGTAAAATGGAATGATTGGTCACCCTAGATCAGAGGATATGCATGTTGATCTGGAATTAGATAGTTTTTAATGTAAATTCTAAAGCATTTTGGGGGAGGTACATTGCTTTTTGAAAGTTAAATACTGTATGTTTAATGGGAAATGATGGAATGCTAGAGAATAGAGTTATGACATGAATAGAACAGGAAGTAAAAGCCTTTATTGTGTATTTTATGAACATTACATTAATGGTATGAATTCAGAATTTTCTTAAATCTTACTCTTTCTCAAAAATACTACATAAATGTGAGAAAAGTAATTAAATACCAGAAGCATCTATGGGTGAAAATTAGAAACCCTACTAGTTCATTCTGATTTTTACATTTATTTACATTTCGTCACTAGCAGAAGGTATATCATAAGGAAACATTTATGGTTGAATATTGACAAAAATTGTCAGATTTCTGCTTAAAGTTTTAATGGTTATTTTACTTAATTTGTTCTTTGCAGATGTGCTAATCTTAATTTTTATTTCAATAGGAGTCATGGCTTCGAAAGAATTACCTTATTGATTTCAAACACCATTTTATGAGTCATTTTCCATATGCTTTAAAAGAAATAACTAAACACAGAAGGAAAGAGACGAACAAAAGGTATTGTGATTATTCCCCAGTTTATATATTTGAAAAGCCCTGTAATCTGAAACTATTGGAAATAACCAGTCTGAATCTAAAACTTTTTACACTGTGAGTTATTTATCTAGATTTTGTGAAAATAAAAGTAGCAGTAGTATGGTTGATTTTGAACATGTCACTTTTAAGTCTTAGGACTAACAGCTGGGAGTGGTGGTGGATGCCTGTAATCCCAGCATGCGAGAGGCTGAGGCAAGAGGATCACTGCAAGTTGGAGGCCAGCTTGGCTTACATAGTGAGACTGTTTCAAAAAACAAACAAAAAAACCTGAAAGCCTTAGGACTAATTTTTTTATATTTTACAAAGATTAGTAGGTACAGTGAGAATTTTTGCTGGATAAATATATCAAATTACAGAAGTATGAACTGAATAAAAGTTGCTGGGGTATATGGCTTGTTTGGGTGAAATAAATCTTTAAGCAAGAGAGTGTCATTATGGTTATGTCATTCTGTCATTAATACACAAGGAAACTGGTAATGAAACTAATATCAAGTATCTTGAAGGAAGAGGGATAATTGGACAACAAGCACAAAGAAAAGGTGATAGATTAGAAAATTGAGTTAAGAAAAGGTAGTCTGCAAAGTATTTAAAATACATGCCCCAGGTGATAATAGATAAATATGAAATTGAGTTATGTAATATAATGTAACAAGCAGGTGTAAGCTAGAATGTGGTAACTGTAGATTACCCAAATAAGAAACTTAAAATTTCAAGGAAACTTAAAAGTCTGTCAGAAGATTCTTAATATATATCAAGGGAAAAAAGTAGGTAGAGAAACACTGAAGCTCTTTAAGCATGCTTCAAGGGATATATGCTTAGAAGGGGTGAGACTGTTACAGACATAGGAATTTTTCATTCGTTACATATTTTGGTTGCTTACTATAAAAAAGGTATTGTGATAACAGATAATCATATGTTTTAAGGTATATTCTTTACCCTCCTAAGTGATTTCATTCTGAGTCATAAGCATATGTGGTGGCATTCAGTCGGATAACCATACCAGTGATTTTAACAATTTAATATAAAGAATTACTAAAAGGCAGAAAAGACAGTAGGGAGCAATATGGTACAGTATTATGGGGTAGCAGCTGCAGGAAGCAACTACTATCTTTACAGCTCAGAGAACAAAAAAGAGAAGAAGGAAGGGAATAAAATTTCTGACTTCTACAGAAGGGTACTGCTCATATTTTGACCTCAGGAGCAGGTGGAACTGGGTCCAGAATTCTGCAAAGGGAGTTCTGGCTGACTAGTGCTGGTATTTTTTTAGGGGGGTGGTGATGTTGATTCCATGTCAGAAAAACTGCAAGCTGAAATTAGGATGAATTGCTAATACTCTACGGAAGAGTTACTGGTTGACATTGGAAGGAGTTAGGAAGCAAAAAGAGGACAAGGAACGAAACACTACTGTGTTTTCCTCTTGCAGCTTTCATCTCTACCACCCCTTTATTTTTTGAGCCCAACAATAAACCAAATGGGAGGGAAAAAAATGTGACTGAGTCTTGCCCCCAGTAAGTGTACATAGAGGGTGAGTTGGGAATTGAGCAGGAATAACTCAGCAGCTGTCAAGAGAAATTGATTTACATGTGTAACATGAAGCAGTATATAAGCATCATTAGAACTAAAAATTCTTAGGAAGAGACAGACTACTTAGCAGGATAGACAGGCAAAGCTACATTGATGAGAGTAGTATTTGAAGTGGGTTTGAACATGATATGCTTTCAGGAGCACTAGTGCAAGGAAGAAGAGACTCTACTAACAGGAAGAGATAGTGTATTAGAAATATATAGGACTAGGCCAAGAGTGAAGAGCAGGGATCTGGGCCAGATCTGGTTTCTGCTGTTCACTGGCCTTGATGCTAGAAGTAGTGTTTGTCTTGAGTTCATTTCTTTCTTTCTGCCGTAAAGAAAGATAAGCTTGAATCATTTGTAGGAAAATGTGTGCACCTTGAGACCATAATGTTCAGTGAAATAAATCAGACACGTGGGCTTTTGAATATCGTATGACTTTTCTTATATGAGAAGTTCAGATTATAATAAAGAGCAAAATAAAAGGTAGATAGATAATGGAAAGCAGAGAAATAGATCTTTCTCAAATGGAAGCACAGCAGATAAAAAAAGGAATTAAGATATGTTATATATGTGTATGAACTCTGCACAAAGAAGGTAAACTTTACGCACTGGAAACATACCCTAATAAAAAAATTATTTTTAAGGAAACAGTTTATGGATATGGGTTTGGCATAGTGGTGCATACCTGTGATCTCTGCACTTGGTTGAGGCAGTAGAATCAACATGGAATTTGAGGCCAGTCAGGGCTACATAGTGAGTTTAAGATCAACCTGAACTACTTAGTGAGACCCTGTCTCAGTGCTACCCAAAAGTGTACAAATGTAATCTCATCATTTGATAAATTTGTTGGACATTTAATATGTGCAAGGCATTTAATATACTAGGTGCTGAACATGTAGTGAAAAGGAAGTAGGTAGAATAGCAGTTATCATGGAATTTAGTTTAATGGGTGAGACTTAGTTAATTACTTGTTCTGTAATTAGTGACCCCTGATAAAATGAAGAGTTAGGGTAGTGTAAAAGTATATATTTGAAGCCAAGTGTGGTAGTTCATAGCTATAATCCCAGCACTATTGGTGGCTGAGGCTTAACTTAGTGATAACATAAATAAATAAATGAATGAATGAATGAATATATAACTCAGTGCAAAGGCTCTGGGTTCATTCTCAGTACTACCACTACTCTCCCCCACCCAAAAAGAAAGTACATATCTTTAATGGGGGCAGAGATGGTTCTGTGGAAGGCTGCCCTGATGAAGTATATTTGTGCTAAGATAGAAAAGGTAAAAAGAGTTAACTAGAAGATTGAGGTGAAATTGTGGAGTTTTTAGCAAAGATTGCTGGTATAATTATTTATGATGTTCTTCTAGTGATTCATTTTTTTGAGATGATGGGCTGCTGCTGTTTTTCTGTATGTGCATTGAACACAGCAAATAGCTTGTGAAGAGCAACGCAAGTCAAAGTTAAGCCATTTGTCTTCATACTTCTTATTTATGTACCACCAGTGTACTTTTAACCTAATGTCTAAATCTTTCCAATTCAGATTGCAATGCAGTTACAAGTGCCATACGGTACATAACATAGCATTAACCATTTTAAGTACTTTGTAAGTGTACCGTTGAATGGTATTAAGTACTTTCACATTGTTGTGTAGTCTTCACTCTGATCCATCTGCAGAATTCCTCATCCCAAATTGAAGCTCTGTACAGTTACTTAACAAACAGTTACTCTTCTCCCTCAGTCCTTGGTAGCCACAGCTCACCTTTCTGTAGTGTGATTTTTGCCTACTTTCTAAGTACCTCATGTAAGCAGAATCATACAGTGTTTGTCTTTCTGTGTTTGATGTGAAATTTTGAAGGCTTACCATTTTGTAGCATATATCGCAATTCCATTCCATTTTTTTAAAAAAAGACTTTTGTTTAGATTCACATCAAATTTGAACAGAAAAGTTTGCATATACTCCCTTCCCCAACATATGTATAGCCTTTCCATTGGTCAGTACCATGCACCAGAGTAGTCTATGTGTTAGAGTTGGTAAAATTACTGGATACATAATTGTCACCCAAAGTGATACTTTACAGAGTTTATTCTTGACTTTACTTACATATTGTATGAATTTTGACCAGTGTGTAATGACTGTGTTCATCATTATATTACATAGAAGCGTTTCACTGCCCCTGTATTCTCTGCCTAACCTGTTCATCCATTGCAAATTCTGGGTAACCACTGATTTTAATGTCTACACATAGCTTTTGTCGTCTCCATAATATCATATAGTTGAAGTCATTCAGTATGTAGTCTTTGTAAATGTTTCTTTCACTTAGTAATTTGGATTTAAGGTTCTTTCACATCTCTTAACGCTTGCTTAATAGATTATTTCTTTATAGTGCTCATAATATTACATTATATGTAGAACACACAAGCACCGTGTTTTATTTATCTGGCAGTAGGCATTTGAGTTATTGGCTCTTGTGAATAATGCTGTTATGAACATTATCTCTGGATATCTGGTCAAGTCCTTGATTTCAGTTTTTTTGTGTATATCAAAGGATGTAATTTTGACATTAAAATATTCACATTTTAAAAATTCAATGTAGTCTCTAAAACTCGTTTTTGCATTCTTAATTTATTGGCTTGTATGGTGATTTTTCTAATGAGGTAATTTCAGTTAAGTACGATGAGCATGAGGAGGTTAGGAAACACACAGGTAAGGCTTACCTTTGTCCTACTAGTCAACTTTTGAGAGTAATTCATTTTACTGTGAGTTGGAAAGTTTTTCTAGAATGGTCCTGTAAACTACCCCCACCCCTTGTTGCAGTTTGGAGGAATTTATAAATTGCAATCCCAGGGAAAAGTTATTGGAATTCTCACAAGTAAATTCCAGTCTACCACTTCCAGTGCAACCTGTGGCAAGAAAAAAGAGACAAAGACGTATCTCCAGTTGTGAGGAGCCAGTGGGTCTTAGTTCTATTCCAGACAAATGCTAACTGAAGCAAAGACCTTGACCCAGGGCCAAACCCAGTTTTAATACTTTGCGAAGAGAGGAGTGGCTCGGGGTAGAGTGACTAGGAGAATGGCGAGAAGTGCATGAATTCTGCTAGCTGGGCTATGTAGGAGAGGAGCAGTGGCACCTCTGCAATATGCAGAGAGAGAGGTATGCAGAAAGAGTACTGGATTCCAGTAACAAATTGGAAGGATCTGAGTAAGACAATTTGAGGAAGTATTTGTGTTTTGGGTGGGCTGCTTCAGCTCAGGTGCCAGCCTTAATTGCCCTGGGACATCACTGCCTCATTCTAGAAGCAGTGGACAGGCGATGTCTCTTGGCCTATCTCATGCTTAGTAGGAGGGAGCTATAGGCAGAACTACACACAGACCTGTGGCTTTGCTTCGAAGGCTATATACATCATCCCTCAGCTAGATGCATTAGCATTGCTTAAAGCCAATGGAGGGGGTTGAGTGTTTCCCCAGCCAGTTCTGTGCATATATGTGAAAGTAGGGCAAAGGTGAACCAAAATGGTGGCAAATTGTCTTTACTTTCAGGGGGAACCATCTCAGTGATCCTCCACAGTTCCCCTTTCTTTTTTTGAAGGAACTGGAGCAGGGTCAGCCATGGCTGCATGACCTCTTAAGCATCACCGAGTTGTGAATCCTCTACGACATGTTTTAGTGAGAAGAATTACAACCGAGAATGAGCACACCAATTCTGATATAAAACCAGAAGTGAACCTTGAGATATGCAGATAGATCCAGTTGTTCTGTAGCATCAGCAAACTTACCTCAGTCTTTAATTTGGGCATCAAATGTGGCAATCTCCTGTGACACAGACAGCACTTTTCTCTGAAGCACATCTATATCCATAGAATATTTTGATGTACTGCTCCTTGTATGTTTTTTGATCATCCCCCAAGGGTGTTGGCTTTTATTATATGTTAAAGGGGTGATACAAAAGTGAGTTATAGTAACATTTTAATCCTTGCTGCAGTTGCAGACTTTCGGTCTTACCTCCCATCTAAAGGACAGAGGTCTCTAGAATGCTTATTTGGGTTTGCAGTTTCATACCAGTTTCACGCAGCAGTTTTTATTCAGTTGTCCACAAAGTGAGCAGTCTGTACTGAATGAGCTAACTTACAGAACCAATAGCTGTACAGGCTATCAAAAGAACCAGGGAGGTTATCCTTGCTATAATTAATCCATTCATTCTCTTATGCTATTAAATCTCTTAGTTAATGTTTCTACCAAGAGAGAAGTAGGCCAGTGATACTAAGGCTCCATCAGATTGACCAAAAGCCAAACTCTGGGCATCCTGCCCATGATCACTACTGTAAAGTCATCAGAAAGATGTTCAGACATGATACAATGGGTTAGATAACAATTATTATGTGAGAACATATTTCATTGCCATTCTGTCTTCCCTACTAACAGTACATGAGGATCATAAGCACATGTTTAGCTTTACATAACCTGTCTGTGGGAATAGAATATAAGGTTAATAAGGCAAATTGTCCTTTAGGCAGTTGTACTTTCCAAGTTTGATTAACAACCAGCATACAAGAATTACAAGGATCTTCCTGTAGATGAGCTGCACATGAAGGTGGCTATAAAAAATGAAAGGTAATGTTAAGCTTAGTCTGTGTAAATGCATTAAAATTTTGTCAACCAGACAAGATAGTATATGTAGGGTTACTGCTGTCTGTTGCGTGAAAAATCTCTGGAGACCTGTCCATTCACATAAATCTAAGTAAGGGCGGATTAGGTATGTAGGCCCAATAGTCTTCTCCCTGAGCCACAGGAGAATAAGATTGCAAGAAAAAAGATTTTCAGGTGATTGAACCAAACTCTGGTGGTTAACTAGGTGGCAAGCCTTATGAACGGTCTGCTGCAGGCCTTCCCAGGACAGTGGATAGGGCAAAGGGGAAATAAAATGGAGGCAAATTATCTTCTTTCAAGGGGAACTGTCTTGGTGGACTTCCACAGTTAGGAAAATTGTTTAGTTTTTCAGAGAGAATAGAGTTTTAATTAACTTAGCAAATTCACTTGGGGCATGAATTTATTACAAAGTATATTAACAAAGACCCCAGTGAGCGGGGTCCTGAGAGGGGGCGATGGGAGATTAAGAAAAAACCAGACACATACTAAAAGGAAAGCTGGGAATGAGCAGGACCTGACCTCTCTGATTGAGAGGCAGTAACAACCCAGCACAGTCTGAGTCTGTATGTATATATAGTAAAAAGAGGGTGTTATGATTTGTGTCTAGGTGGTCCCCAAGCCTCATGTAGTCATGGAAGCAGCTGAATCTAGTGTTTGTGATTGGTTCATTGTCTAGCGCTGGGATTGGTGGTGTGAGTGCTGCACCTGCCCAAGGGCGGAGCTGGCATACAATGTAAGGTGGGGAAGGAGGCATGCTTTCCTCTCTTGCCCTGTTCAGTCTTGTTGCTTGCGGCTGCCGTGAATGGCTGCCTTTCAGCCACGCCATCCTGCCTTGGAGCCAGCTGAGTTTGGACTGAAACCTCCAAAATTGTGAGAAATAAACCTATCCTTCCTTCATTTTAAGCATCAGGTATTTTGTCTGAGCAACAAGAAAAAAGGAACCAAGACAGAGGGGAAGTGAAAACAGAGTCAGAAATGCAAGGTTTCAGTGTTTTGCTGAGAACACTCAAAGCGAAACATTCTCAGAGCTATCTGTGATGTAGTTAACAGGAAGGAACGCCAAGGTCAGATACGTGTTGGACTGTCTTTGCTCTGGTTCCAACAACTTGTTCACATGGCTTGCCTCTGGCGCTTTGTCTTCTCAGGATTGGCCTTGCTCTAGCCTTGAATGTTTGGTGATCTCCAGCTTGCTCCCCACAAAAGGCCAATTTTCAGATGATGCTGTGGTGATAGAAAGTTTTTTTTTTTAAATCAGCTATTTTTGGTGTATTTTTAGATACATAATAATCACATTCATTATGGAGAATTTATACCCGAACAAGATGCAACCTTTTTTTCTATTCCCTACCTTCCCTTTAACTCCTCTCCCTTTACAGAAGCTTTGTTTCCATGTTTTCCTTCTTTTCTGTTTTTTTTTAACTTTTTACTTTTTTCCGTTCCCACTTATCCCTCCTTGACTCCCCTCCCCATTTGAACAGTTTCTTCGTATTTCACAATACCTGTCATACATTTTGGTCCTTATGTATACTTTCAGTTTCTCAAAGCAGAGACACAATGCAGTATTTACACGTGTCTCTGATTTATTTCACTTAAGGGTATGGTCTCAAGGTGTATCCATTTACCTAGAAATGTCTCAAACTTACCCTTCTTTATGGCAGAGTAATACTGTACTCCATTGTATAGAAAAACTGCATCTTCTTTATCCATGCACCAGTTGATGGGCATTTGGGCTGTTTACAACATTTGCCTGTTAGAAACTGTGCCACTCTAAACATGGGTATGTATACATCACTGTGGTATGATGCTTTTAATATTTTCAGGAAGTTACCAAGGAAGGAAATAGCTAACTCAAATGGAACTTGTAGTCCTAGTTTTTTGAGGAATCTCCACACTGATTTCCACAGTGGTTATACCAGTCTACACTCCCACCAACAGTGGAGAAGGATTCCTTTTCCCCCACATCCCCACAAGCATTTATTGATTTCTTGATAATAGCCATTTTTTTGGGTTGAGATGGAATCACATTGTTTTGAATTGCATGTCTCGAATGACCAGTGATGTTAAACATTTTTTTCATATTTTTAGTTGTTGTTTGTACTTCTTCATCTGAGAAGTGTGTATTCATCTCAGATGACCATTTTGGGTTGGATCTTTAAATTTGGGGGATGGTCCGAATTTTTTGAGTTTATATGTTCTTGATAGTAATTCTTTGACAAAAGTTTTTTTCCTGCACTGTGGCTTGTCTCTTTACTCTGTTGGTAGTTTGTATTGCTGTGCAAAAGCTTTTTATAACAAGATGAGATCCCAGTCATTGATTCTTTGTAATATTTCCTGCACAATTTGGTCATAGTCTGCCTACACCAATGTCTTCAGTAGTTTTACTTACTCTGTCTTCCAGCAGATTTAATGTTTCTGTTTTAATATTTAGATCTTTGATCCATTTCAGTTTTAGTTTAGTACATGGTGAAAGATAGGGGTCTAATTTTAATCTTCAACATGCGCAAAACCAGTTTTTCCAGCACCATTTATTAAAGGTGCTTTCTTCCAGTGAAGGTGTCTGGCACCTTTGTCAAAGATAAGGTGGCTAAATATGTCTGGAGTTGTTTCAGCATCTTCGGATCTGTTCCACTGATCTTCAGGTCTGTTTTTTTTTTGGCCAGTATCATGCTGATTTTATCACAGTATCTTTGTAATATAATTTTCAAGTCTGGGATTGTAATGCCTCTTGCCTTGTCTTTGTTGCCCATATTTGCCTTTACCATTCTCGGTCTCTTCTGGTTCCAAATGAATTTTAGGATTGTTTTCTCTAAATCTGTGAGATAATGCTGTTGGAATTTTGATCTGAATTGCCATATAACAATTTTGGAAGTATGGGCATTTTCACTGTACTGGTTCTTCCCACCCAAGAGCAAGGAGTATCTTTCCCTTTTCTGATACCCTTTTCAATCTCCTTTTTCAGAATACTATAGTTTTCAATGTAGAGGTGTTTCACTTCCTTCTTTAGATTGATTCCTACGCATTTCATTTTTTTGGATGCTATTATGAAAGGTGTTGTTTCCCTAATTTCTCTGTCAGTAATTTTGTTTTTCGTGTAGGAGAAAACTGTTGAGTTTTTAAGTGTTGACTTTGTATCCAGCTAGGCTACTAAATTTGGTTATTAAATCTAGAAGTCCTTTGGTAGAGTTTTTTGGGGTCTTCTATGCTTCTAGAGTATCATGTCTTCCACGAGTAATAGCATCTTCCTCTCCCATCATTTCTTTTCTTTCTTTCTCTCATTTAATTGCTGCCACTAAACTTTTCAGAACTATATTAAATAAGAATGGTGACAGTAGATATCCTTGTCTTGTTCCTGATTAGAGTGAAGCTTTTCACATTTTGTCGATTTAGTATGATGTTGGCTATTGGTTTTTCATAGTTGGGTTTCATCAGATTGAGATAAAGACCATCTATTTCAACTTTCTATAGGGTTTTTATTATGAATGGATGTTGGACTTTGTGAAAATCTTTTTCTGCGTCTATCGAGATGATCATACGGTTTTTGTTCTTGGCTCTGTTAATATGGTGGGGGTTTTTTTGTTTTTTGTTTTTTGTACCAGGGAGGCGTTATGCTGCTGAGTTATGTCCCCAGTGCTAGTATACTACATACATTGATTTGGGTATGGTGAACCATCCTTCCATCCCTACATACCTGGGATGAATCCTACTTGGTAATGCTATATGCTCTTCTTGATGATTTGTTGCATTGTTACCAGTATCTTGTTAAGGATTTTTGCAGCTGTTTTCATTAGGGAGATTGGCCTGTAGTTCTGTTTCTTAGTTGGGTTATTTTCTGGTTTTGGTATCAGGGTAATACTTCCAGTAATGAATTTGGGAGTATTGCTTCCCTTTCACTTTCACTAGAATTTGACAAGTAGTGGTAGTGGTATCAGGTTTTCTCTAAATTTCTTGTAGAATTCAGCAGTGAATCCATTGGCTTTTCTTTATTGATAGGTTTTTAATTATATCTTCAATTTCATTGATACTGGTTTAGTTAGGAGTTTTACATCTTCTTGATTCAACTTTGGTAGTTTCTATGTGTCTAAGAATGTCCATTTCTTCTGCATTTTCCACCTTAGTAGAATACAAGTTTCTGAAGTAGATATAGATGATCTTCTGAATTTTTGCAGGATCCAATGTGGTTTCATCGTTTTCATGCCTAATTGCTTGAATTTGTGTCTTGTCTTTACTTTTTTTGATAAGGTTGGCTAGGTCCTTGGCGATTTTATTTAACCTTTCAAAGAACCAACTCTTTGATGCTTTGATTCTTTGTATTTTCTTAGTCTTCATTGTGTTAATTTCTGCTCTGATCTTTATAATTTCCTCCCTTATACAAGCTTTGGGCTTGGGTTGCTCTTCTTTTTCTAGAAGCTTGAACTTGGATCAACATTAAGTTGTGTTTATACAAACTCACTCTTGTTTTCCTGATATGAGTATTGACTGATACAGATTTCCTTTGTAGGACTGCTTTCATTGTGTCCCGTAGTTTCTGGTGTGTTGTATCATTTAATTGTAGAAACTGTCTGATTTCTTCTTCAATTTCATCTGTGACCCATTGGTTGTTCAGGATGGTGCTATTTAATTTCCATGTGTTTATGAAGTTTTTGTGGTTTCTTTTGCCATTGATTTTTATTGCACTATGGTCTAATAATATGCATAATCAGATGATTCACTTTTGACCTCTAAAACTTGGAATTCTGTTTTTTCGTGTGCCATTGAACTGAATTGGGTTGGACCTGAGACTTTAAAACCATGGATAGGGCAAGGTTGGAATGCCTGGGACCACCCCCAGAGACCATGCTGGGAGCGTCCCATCCACTTCCCTGGCCCACAATCCCACGACTTGCAGCCCCAACTGGCTTCAGGTCATTCATTCATTATCAAGGGAGCAGGTATCTAGGCTCTCATCCAGCTTTTAAAAGCATTTTCAGCAAAGGAATTTGGTTCTAATTGTTTACACTACCTGTCTTAGTTACTTCTTTATTGCTAGGACAAAATTTCCCTCACCCACATTAACTTATTAAAGAAGGGAAGGTTTATTTTGGCTGACAGTTTGTAAAGTCCATAGTCGGCTGACTCCAAGGCAAAGTGGCATGGCAGAAGGACATACAGAGGAGAAATAGTCCATGACTGAGCAGGCAGGAGGCAGCAAGCAGTGGCCAGTCTCCCTTCCCCTTTTACCCCATACAAGCTACAATTCTTTTGGGTGGTACTACTCAAACTCAAGTGTGGACCTTCCCATTATCCACACCCAGAACTACGATAAACCAATTAGTGGACTAATCCACTAACACACACCCTTAATCCTAGTATCACACAACCATGATCCAGCCACCTACCAAAAGGCCCACCTATGAGCTCATGAGGCTTTGGTGGGGACATCTGGATGCCAGCGATAAGACTTACCCTGCCTTGTAGAACTGATGGTTGGTATATTTAGTCTTTAAAATTGCTATATAAATTGTTTAAAATTGCTGTATAAATTGTTAGATGAGCAGAACAAACTCTCCCAAATTTGCAAATGTCTATTGAGACCTTCCAGATAGTAACAGGTTATGCTACATGAGGTAAATATAGGGTAGAACTTGTAAAGCTTTGTCTTTGGGGAAGAAATGTTGCATATCTATCCCAAATTTCATTTTTTTATTTCTTTTTTCTTCCTATGCTGGGGATTGAACTCAAAACTTGAAGCATGCTAGGCAAGTGCTCTGTCACTGTCTGCCTTCCCAGCCCTTTCATTGTCTCTTAAAATCAAATTCTCAATTTTTAGTTAGACACATGGATAAAATAAACACTCGATTTCCCAGCTTTCTTTGCAGGTTCTGAGGAGTGATTGTATAGGTAATTTCTATAGCATTGCTTGGACTTCTTGTGTCAGAACTTATACAGTGGTTCTTGGTTCACAGACTTAATTTGTTCTAAGATTTTGGAAAGATGGCCGCAGTCATGTTTGTCACTGGATGTAGAGTTTGCAAACAGAAGTGTTTGTGAACCAAGGTACCACTGTACACTGAATTGTCTGTTGAATCAACACTTCCAGGTGGACATATTGAACACAGAATTTTTCTCTGGGTCTGTTTCTTTTTGTCATTATCTATGTCAGGTTTTCACTCATGTTAGAATCCTTGATTCCTCCCATCTCCACTGTCCCTAAACTTCAAAACCAGCTAATTTTTATTCTTCCTATTCCATACCTTACCCCTGCTTCCAGTCTGTGCCAACACTGGCCCTCATTCTTGCCCTCGTCACTTGCCTGGATTACTTGAATAGCTGCACAACTATTTGTTTATTGTCAGTGACTTCACATTTTTCCTTTTGTATTGGCATAATCATCATATGAAGGAAGCTACCAGCCCTGTTATTACTCTTTTGCCTACAGAATTTTCATGTCCTTATCTACTGACTCAGAAATTTGGACTTGTTTTCCTTTCCCATTTGTCATTCCTAGCCTTCTTGCATTTGGTGTTCAGTAGCCCCAAATTTTTTTCCTTCTTTTCTCGTGTGTATGGCTCTTCACTACTGTGTTCTTGCTCAAGCCTAATACAGGGTTACTGTTTTCCTTTAAAACTAATTACTTTTAGGTATTTATTTTAGTCAACTTTACATTTTTTTACATGAAAGAAAATAGGCTTCACTGTTAAATAGTCTGAAATATGTTCTATGTTGAAAATTTTGTTTTTCTTAAAATATTTTACTTGAGGTATTTTGAAATTTCTTTTGGACTTTGAAAGAAATGTATTTTTGGCTGAATAAACTGATTTTAATGTGCGAATTTAAAATGAGGTCATTCAGCCCAGTGCTTCCCTGGAACAGGTTCCTTATTTCATATATGAGAAAATTATGACCAGGAGAAATTGATTCTTTCAAGCCAGTTGATTAGTTAGAAGCAAAGCTAAGATCTGCTATGATGCCATTCAAATAAAAATACCTGCTTTTTACAAATCCTTAAGTGTGCTGGGGTTTTCAGGTCTTACCTCTCAAGTTTTCTAAGATTCTCAGGCAATGTAAGGCTGTTTGCCTTCTGTGTAAATAGCAACTTCGGTAATGAACTGAGCCATTCAGGCTTTTTAAAAAAATTAGTACATTTGCAGTAAATGATTACATTCCTTACAGGGAATTGGTACATGTACATAACCCACCTCAGTTCTTTCTTTTCCCCCTTTCGTCTACCTCTTTTTATTTTGCCACCATTGGCTTCTTTTCTATTAAGTCATAAAATTTTCATAATCAAATTAACAACCAGACTAATAGGCCAAAAAAACCACATAGACAATTATACTAAATTGAAGTACACTTTTATAATTCAGGTTTTTTTTAAATAACCTTGATTCCATACTGAATGGTTTATAGAATTATAACCTGAACTTTGCCTGTGTACTGTCTCCTTGGCAATTTATTGATAGTAGAAGGAATTTTAAGATCCACTTACAGACTGTTTTAAGTACTTTATGTGAAGCAGGTATGGGTGACAGTACTTTACAGATGTGTGTGTGTTTTGTTTGTTTTTAGCATCAAGAATTGCACGATAGTCTCCAATAATGTAGATCATCTCTTACTGAATTTAACACTGTCTGATATCATGGTCTCCTTGGCAAATACCTCAACTTTGCAGAAAGATTCCAGTTGGATAGAAATGATAAGGAAATTTGTGACTGAAACCCTTGAAGATGGTTCTGGGCTAAACAATAAGCAGCTGAATAGGTTGCTTGGAGTATCATGGAGGTTAATGCAGATACAACCAAACAGAGGTAGGTGATGCTGTTTTGCCATGTACGAGATGAGCTCTTAATACAATTTAGGGTTTAGCCTTCCAGTGGTGATTTCTAGACATTTTACATAGTTAAGTGCATTCAAGTTATTCAAGGTAACTAGCCTAAGTATTTATATAGAATACTATCTATTTAAGCACAGAAATAATTTATGATTCCTTCTCAGGGGCTAGGTCCACTCTGAAGCAGATTGATGATAGATTTCTATGATTCTATGATCTAGTCTGACTAGAAATTGAAATTTTTTTTTCCCTCTGATCAATATTGAATGACTTCTATGTGTCTCTCTCTTTCTTACAGATTGAGGTTAAGTTACATTGTCAGTTTTTGGAGTATTTACTACTAAATCTTTTCATTCAAAATCAAAGCTTCCCTGTTTCTTCTCATTTACTTCACTTTCTGATATCCTAGTTTTTGTCATCCTTACTTAAGTTTGCTGTCTCTTCAGAAAGTTTAGACTGTAACTTCTGACTGGTTTGATTTTTGTATTACGCATGCTATTCTTATAGGACTTTAATGGTAATCATCAGTTTGTTCTTTGCCATAAGAACAAAAAAAGTTACTGTGCATTTAGAGGAATTTGTGGGCAGTTGAAGTAATAATTTTAGTTCATATACAAAATTATTTTCTTTATGTATTTAGAGGCTTCAGAGGCTCTCATTAAGGCAGTTTATACATTGTACCAGCAGAGGGGCCTTCTCCTTCCAGTTCGAACTTTGTTACTAAAGTTTTTCAGTAAAATCTACCAGAAAGAAGAACTGAGATCTTACAGACTCAGGTAAAGTTTTGTTTTTCCTTTCTTATTCTCTCGTCATATTATTTTGTAGTGTACTCTTAAATAAGTTAGTAGAGTGGTCAAATCTTTAAAGAAGGTCTCTCTTTTTATTTCATTGGTACATTTAAGAAATGGTATAAAATATAAAGAAGCATATTTAATAGTGCTAGTGAACTTTTTATACATATCTAAACATATGAAAGCCTCTCCAGCATTTATTTATACTTGTCCACTTGTAGCTAAAGGACAGTTGGAACAATCTATAACAGGTACAGCCTTTCATTTCCTTCCTGTAGAAATTATGGCACACACTTGTAACCGCAGCACTCTGCAAGGCTGAGGTAAGAGGATCATAAGTTTGAGCTTAGCTTAGGTAACTTAACAAGACTATGTCTCAAAGTGAAAAAACAAAAAAGGCTTGGGGATGTAGTTTAGTGTGAAGACCCTAGGCTCAAATCCCCAGTACCTTTAAAAAAGCAGTCAAATCATTAGCCATTAATAACATACTGGAGCATGTGGGATAAGAGTGAAGACAATGAAAATGAAAACAGTTGGCTTCATTCTGTGCTATCAAGTGACAACATCAAGAGTGGAACTAAGAAATTAACTTCTTAATGTGATGTTTTTGAGTTATTTTGAAACAGTGATTGAAAGAGATTTGGGATACCTCAAAGAGATTTGGGATACCTCAACATGTAGGTAGTTGGCACACAGTTTAGTCTTTACTGTAAGCTAGATGTCCTTCATAGTCTCAGTCACTCTCATATTACTACCATGTGGATGTTAGTCCTGTTTTACTGAAGCAAACAAAGACTTCGTTATTTAATAGGTTAAATAAACTGGCAAAGCCGGGCATGGTGGCTCACGCCTGTAATCCCAGCACTTGGGAGGCTGAGACAGGAGGATTGCTGTGAGTTCAAGACCAGCCTGGGCTACAAAGTGAGCTGAAGGCCAGCCTGAACAGCATAGTGAGACCCTGTCTCAAAAAAACAAGGACTGGGGATTTAGCTCAGCAGCCTAAGCACCTGCCTGGCAAGTGTGAGGTTGTGAGTTCAATCCCTGGTGCCACCAAAAAAAAAAAAAAAAAAAAAAAAACTTGGCAAGTATGATGTAATTAACAGGTGGTACAGCTTAAACGTCAGTGCAGATTTAAGCGTAGATCCATGGTTAAGTCATTAAGCTTTCTTAGGGCAGCAAAAATACTGTTATGAAAGACATTAGAGCTTTAGCCAGTGTCCTAAAGATAAAAATTACCCAAGGTTGAAGGCCATTTTGTATAGAGGCAGCATAAATCAAGTACATCAATTTGTTAGTACAGTATAGCAATTAACATTAACTAGAATAAATGGTTCACAAAGCATTAAGTAGTGTTTCTGTTCTTTAAGATAAAACTACAATTTAAATAGGGCCCCAAATTATGTAACTTCATAATTTAGTGGACAAAACCTTGGAAAATGCTGCTACTAGATAAATTATGCTGGCATTTATAGGGTCTAATGTTTAAATGAATAAATGTAGTGTTACTGGTACATATTTAGTCAGCTTGTTTGTATATTTAAGGTGAAAATATTTTTTGTTGCTTAACTTTATTTTCTTTGCCTTTGGAAATTACACTGTATCACGTTCTTCCTTGACCTTCCTAAGATATCGTAGTAAAGTGTTATCCCGTTGGCTGGCTGGTTTACCATTACAACTGGCTCATCTTGGCTCCCGGAATCCTGAGCTCTCAACACAGCTGATTGATATCATTCATACTGCTGCAGCACGAGCAAATAAAGAGCTACTAAAGAGTTTACAAGCTACTTCACTCCGAATTTATGGTAAGAGCTTGTTTGTTTAGGGGTGTAGGTAGTCTTTGATCTGGCCCAAAATAGGAAAGATTTTAAGGAAGTTCTTCAGAGTCGCTAAATCTACATTCATCACAATTAGTTATGCCATGGTTAAATTGCCCAAAAAAAAAACCCATCAAAAATGTTTATTTTCAGTATTATTTATTAGAATAATTATAGAAGATTTATGGTCATAGATGCTTTTTTGTATTTTTAAATTGTCTTTGAAGTTACCTGCTATTCATAAATTCAAAATTAATAAGGTACTTTAAAATTTTTCTTTGAAGCTTTGATGGCAAGATCATTCTTTTATCATTTAATCATAGTGAATATCTTATATGACCTCTGTATATTACTTCCTTCTTCATCCCTGTAACATGCATTTTAAGCAAAATATGAAAAGTATAATGAAATATACATACATACCTGCATACATCTATGTGCATATAGTAGCATAACCAGCCACAAATAATTGCTTTGTCATAAAACTTTGACATGTAATTGAAAACCAGCATAATCTGTCAACCTATAATAATTCAGTGAAAGTCATCAGTGTGCCTTGTTTATTTAGTCTCTGTTTTATATATCTCTTATGGTTGAATTTAATGTGTTTATCATCCACAGATCCACAGGAAGGTGCTGTGGTGGTTCTCCCTGCAGAGTCTCAGCATCGATTGGTTCAGCTTGTGTATTTTCTACCCAGCCTGCCTACTGATTTGCTTTCTCGATTAAGTCGTTGCTGTATTATGGGAAGACTCAGTTCAAGTTTGGCCACCATGCTTATTGGGATACTATACATGAGGTATCCTGCTCAAGTGAACCGTATTTAAGTGTATAATAGTTTCCTTCCTTTCTCTAACTAAAAATTTGTAAAATACAGAGGCTTTTTAAAATCACTGCTACTATTTTTGTTTACTCTTAGTGACACAGTTACAACTCAGTATGTTCACTAGCTAGAGAAAATTTGCTCAAGAAAGATTACATGAACTTATTTAGATATTTGTGTAAATAGGTTGGAATAAGAGTTGAAATTGAATAATCAAAAGCATGTAGTTGAGAGTACTATTAATCTTAGGAGTTAGAAATTGTGATAGAGACTTAGGAAGCTCAGAATTTCATGTAGCAGGAGAATTAAACTTAGGACTCAGATGAAAAATCACTTAAAACGTGTTTTGTGTAATGTACATAACACGAAGTTTATCATCCTAACATTTTTAAGCTTCTAATGGTATGTCCAGAAGTTTTCCATTACAGTATTCCAAACTAAAACTGATATGCAGTAAATAATTACTTCCCATTCCTTCTTTTTCCTAGTTTCTGGTAACCACTATTCTCTTTTGTCTTTAAAGTTTTGTCTATCTTGGATAACTGCATTTTAATGCAGTCATGCTTTTTTTTTTTCTTTTTATATTTGGCTGTTTTTCATTTAGCCTTTTTATTGTTTTTAAACCTTGTTCCTAAGGTTCATCATGTAGCATGTACCAGAATTTTACTCCTTTTTAAAGCTAATGCTCCATTGTATGCATATATTTTGTTTGTCCATTCATGTGCTGATAAGACATATAGGTTGTTTCTACCTTTTGGCCACCGTGAATAATACCTTTATGAACATTGGTGTCCAAATACTTTTTAATTCTACTTTCAATTCTTTTGGCTATATACCAAGATAAGAATTTGCTGGGTCATATAGTAATACTGTGTTTTTACGTGTATTTATTTACTTTGTGACCTGGACATCAAACTCAAGGCCTTGATCATTCTAGACAAGTGCTCTATTACTGAACTACACTTGCAGCTCCATGCATTTAAATTTTTGAGGAACTCTTCATACTGTTTTCCACAGTGGCTGCACCATTTTACTCTGAAAGATTTTGTAACAGTTTCATATTGCCAATGTTTAAAGTGTCAGCAAACACTTTGTGTCTTCTGTCATAGTATTTTAGTGTTCGACAGTGTATGTTAGTGGTTGTGGTTGATGTGCACGGTCACGTGTGGTTCTAGGCACAAATTGAAATCTAGGTTTTATTAAAGACTATTTCTCTCGTATAGATCTCCTACCCCAGGTAAAGTAGGAGTAGCTCACTTTCTTTTTTTTTTTTTTTTTTTTTTTTGCAGCACCAGGGATCGAACTCATGACCTCACGCTTGCCAGGCAGGCACTTAGGCCACTGAGCTAAATCCCTAGTCCTTGCTCACTCTTTTAATACACTTCCTTTCCTCATCTTTTCATGTAGTACAGGACAGTGATGGCAAACCTGTTAGAACTTTCAATGGTAACAGCCAAACGTGGCATGTGGGCCATAGGTTTGCCACCACTGATATAAGACAAATATTTGACTAATTACTGGAAGTGTGCTTCCTAACTGGCTATACCTTTTTGTCTAGAAGAAAGCTATTTGCAATATATTGTTTATATATGAAAATTTCAGATTTGCTTCTTTGTGTATGTGCATTAGAGAGATTTGGTCATATACCTACGTACTTTATAAACATCAATTTCCAATTTTTTTTCTTCTTAGAAATAAAAATATCCTGTATTTTATGTAGTGTAAGCATTTACTTAATGCTGGGCCTTTTAAAAAAATTGAATGTTACAACTTTTTCTATAACTGAAGTGATTTCGTATTTACTAATTTCAAATGGAGGGCACTGTTTCTTACAGACAACTTTTAACCCTTTAGACCCTTTTTAAAATCCTTTTTGGAACATTTTTTGAAATTTTTTTGGAAGCTGTATTTAATATCTTCATCAACATAAGTTATGATTCACTTGTGCTTAGTAGCTTAGTTAAGGATAATTGCAAAAGTTTTGCATTTTAAAAAGACTTCTTTATTGGAAATTTGTAGTGAGAGCTGGAAAAACATTAATCTAAAGATACTGGAAATAAGGGTGTACAATCATTAAAAAAAGCAGAATTGAGTCGGGATGTAGTTCAGTGTAAAGTGCGTGTTTAGCATGTGTGAGGCCCTGGTGCATACACATGCACAGTCGATTGTTACTCTACAATAAAGGGCCACCAAATTAAGTTTTGCTCTTTAGTATTTGTATAGTCAGATTTCTTTCTTTAGATATATTATTTCCATGTAGAATAATCTGGTTTTTTGTTTGTTTTTTACAAAGAATATAAAATTAGGACTATTCAGCTTTTGCAGACCAATACTATTTTTTATGACCTCTCAGGGTCAGAATTTAAGAGTAGTGTTTGATTTCTTCAGATGTATTTCGAGTTACTTCATATTGTCAGTTTTCTCTTCAAAATATCCCCTTCTTTGGTCATAACTATTCACCAGCAAACTTTTTAATTATCTACCACTGTTAACACTCCTTAGTGTTGTTTTGTTTTTTTTGTTTGTTTTTTTTTTGGTATTGGGGATCGAACTTGTGCTCGTCAGGCAGGTGCTTGTGCCACTGAGCTAAATCCTCAAGCCTGTCATTTCCGATTTGTATTTTGTTAGATTAATTGAACCCTGAGATCAAGTTCAACTCAATTTTTATAGTTTTGGTGCCCTGGTGCCTCTGTCAAAAGTGTTTTACAAAAAGGTATTACCTAAGTGGGTTATTTCATATGTGAAAAATCTCTCAGCCAGAATTATTCATGTTTATTTTGCCTTAGATTTTAAAAAGGTCTGTTTAGATTTGTCGCCTTTGTCTTTTTATTACTTCTCAGAATTTACATTTTCCTCATGCTGCTATATTGCAGGCTCACTGGAAAGGTGTTGGAAACAGCTTAGAAAACAAACCAATACCTTTTTTTTGGTACTGGGAATTGAACCGGGGGCCTTGTGCTTGCCAGGCAAGTGCTGTACTGCTGAGCTACATCCCCAGCCCACCAGTACCCTTTTGAACCCAGTAAAAACAGTAATCATTTGTGCCATTGAATAGCTTCCAAGAGGTAACAAATCCTTATAACAGTCTATTTGTGACAAATGAGAAGCAATATATCACATTGTCTTTAAAATATGGTGACTGTACATATTGCCAAATTCTGATGCCTAACCTTTGTTGTTCCATAATCATACTTGTTGGCCTTTTTTGGCTCTTAACCTTTCTGCCCTTGGTTTCTTTATAGCTGGATTGGGGGAATATAAAACCTAAATATGGAAAGGTAACATACAATATTAAGTAAGATCTCTAAGGAGGGAGCAATTAACAAAATTGGCTTGTGTTTTAAGTAGGGTAAACATGTTATTTTGTTTGCCAGAAATAGTTTTAGTTTACCTGTTTTGCCCCTCCATAAATAGTAATAGCACCCTCTCTAAGAAGTATTCTGATTTGGACAGTATGTGTGGTTACCATAGTTTGTTAAAAACAGTGTGATATATTGCTTGTCATTTCTCCCCAGTAAGACCCTTAAATAGAATTGCTATTCCTTTTAGCCACTGGATGGCACAATTGCTTTTTGGATTTACTGAGTTCCAGAGGCTGTTTTCTAACCACTTTTATATACTCTTCTCTGTAGGCTTTTTTATACCTCTTAGCTTGTGATATTTCCCCCATAGATCTTAACTTATTGCCTGGGAATGATACTTAGATGAATGCTTCTGTTGTTTTATCCCCCCCCATTTAAGAATATTGATAAATACAAATGCAACTATTACAGTGGTTTAAAAAAATTAAATCCTTATAAATGAATTAGAAATTCCTAATTTTGTGTGGCATTTACACAGATATCTGAGATAAAATTTGTAATTTCAGTTTCTTCATTCTGGTCATTGTTAACTCCGTTTTAGCCATGAATGTTGTTTGCTTGCTTTCTAATTTTACCTTAAAAGGAGTTTTTAGAGGAGTTACTGGAAACTGATCTCATAGCTGGAACCAAATAACCCCCATTAATAAGTCACTTTACATTTAGGTATTCCTTTAAATCCTCTACCAATACTTTAGCTGTGCTGTTGTGAAACAGACCTGGTTATAACTTTGCTAAGAATAGGAACACATAGTTGTCTTAGTGGGCTTTAAAGGTAAGTTTCTTTTGCCTAGTTAAGATACTTTAGCTTAGATAGAAAGCTGAAATTTGATTAAACTTAAGTCATTTGCTCAAAGTAAGGCTTCATAAAAGTCAAATAGTAAGCACATAGTGGCAGAACCTACTACCAGAAAGCAAGGCTTCCATCTTGGCTCCTTGGAGACTTAATTTTGAAATGGAGTAGAAATTTTCATTATCTCATGTATATGGATCAATTCTACTTTTAAATGAAACTTGAGTTCTTATGTAATACTTAAAACAGTGTATTCTCTGGTTTTGTTTTAAGCTGTTAAATTGGCTTGTTTTCACTAAAGGAAAACAATAGGGCTGGAGGTATATTTTAGTAGTAGAGTGCATGGAGGCCCTGGATTCAGTCTCCAACCATACCCTCTCCCCTCAAAAAATAAAAAGAAAAGAAAAATGTACTTCTAATAATAATTCTTGCATTGCTTATTATAGATCATCATTTTCTGGATGGAAATATTCAGTTAAAGACTGGTTGATGAGTGATGTGGACTATTTCAGCTTTTTATTTTCTACACTTACAGGTAACCACATTCACTTGGTGGGTCACAAAGAGAAAAAATACCTAGTGTGAATCATGATCACTGTCTTAGAAGTTTTGAAGATAATAAATCTATCTTGGAATTTTTTTTTTACTGTGATTAATAAGTGGTAATTTTTGAAGGAATATTTATGCCCTGCATTGTCAAGTTCCTGAAACAGGGTGATATATGATTTGTCTTTAAATTTCTCTTAATGTTAAGTACCAAAAGCTTGAAGATTATTTGAAAGTAATGTTATTATAGTTTCATTTTTTTCTAGTCTTAACTTTATTCTTGCTGTTTGCAGTGAAGTGTGCCTTAATGAGCTCTTTTAAAAATAGCTATAGAAAATCAAATCCTGTTGCATGCTTTAAAAAATTGATTAACTATCCATTTTAAACATTTTTCAAATGTTCACCTTGATTTACAAATATAGCTGTTTTCCACAATCTGCTTTTCCTCTGAATAGTATTGGTAAAATAAGTAGAAATGCTGTTAGATAAATATTACTGTTGTTTTAAATGATCGTACAATAGTATTTCACCATTTCTATTTTATACTTAGATGACAGTGTGATTCTAAATGTAGACATCCGTATGTTCATCTGGTATTTTTGAATGTACATTAGAAATAAGAGATTTATGTTTAATTATCTGTCTAAAAGTTATTACTGGTTTTAGGAAACTCTTTAGGAGGCAATACTTTTATGTGGCTATCACATAGAAATTTCTCTTTCGGCCATGTTCAGGTAACTAAAGTGATCTGAATGTCAAAGCAGTTAGTTTGGTTTGGCAGTATCAATGGTAGTTTGCTCATTCTAAGAGCAGCTACCTATTGGGATGGACACTGACAAGTTACCTGTATAAGTATGACTAGATATAATGGGTGGTAAAGGAATCAAATCTTGTTGGGTAAGGTTCAACTGAAAGAACTACAAATGTACTGTACAAGCATAAGACCCTTCACAAGGGCGCGCGCGCACACACACACACACACACACACACACACGAAGACTTAAGGGATGGGCCAGTTTTAAAACACTTGAAGGTATTATGTAAGAACATGTAATGTTTGGTATATATGTGAAAGAATATATTATTTTCTTTGTTTATTTGCTGTTTTTTAACTGACCATTAATTGGAAAGATTATGCCTTCTACTTTCTTTAAAAGTAAATGTGGCAAAGCCCCAGGAGAAGTGGGTAAGCACATATCTTGCTATATTTTATGTTGGGTCTGATCATATTTTTTTGTATGTAATTATGTGAATTTAAGTGCCTCCATTGCTAGAACCTCATTTCTTAAGATATTACATGAGATCCAGAAACTCAGAGAAAACAAGATAGATTAATGAAAGGTTTGCTTGAAGTTACATAAATTTTTGTGTGTTAAAAATTGTGAAGAATGTTACTGCTTTGTGATTTATTTTTGTTGGCTTTCTTTCTTACCTGCATTAGGGTTTTCAAAAGAGGAATTGACTTGGCTTCAGAACCTTCGGGGAGTTCCTCATGTTGTCCAGACACAACTTTCTCCTGTGTTTCTCTACCTTACAGACTTGGATCAATTTTTGCACCATTGGGATGTGACAGAGGTAATAGTGCATCTAAAAACAAACTGATAATTGCTGAAAATCTGTTCATGAACCACAAATAGTTGCTATATATTAAAGGTTGTCTCTTGCAAGATGTTTTTAGAGATAGAACAATACAAAAAATGACTTCTCTTCTGCAAATACTTACTGTCCTGGATAGGAAGTGTGCATTTAAAAGAGGAGTGATTTTCATTATGTTGTTCCACTAGAATAGAACAAATCAGTAGTTTCAGTCATAGACACAAATTTGCTTTCTCTTGCTTAGCGTAGTATAGATCCATATGTTTAAAGAGAACTTAACTTTGTACCAAAGGAGTGACATTTAAATGTTGGTATCTTTGAAGGTGACTTATTTATTTTTATGTTTTATTTTTTTGTGGCACTGAGGATTAAATACAGGGTCTTTGCACTGAGCTACATTCCCAGCTCTTTTGTATATTTTATTTTGAGACAAGGTCTTGGTAAGTCATCAGGTTGCTCAAGCTAGATTGAAAATTGCAATCTTCCTGTCTCAGGTGTACACCATTACCAGCTCTGAGTATGTAAAAGCAGTATTGAAAGACTGGGAGTGTAGCTCAGTGGTAGAGCCATTTAGCCAGTGCACATAAGGTACCGAGTTCAATCTCCAGCACCACATAAAAGTTAAATTTTTTTTTTAAAAAACTTCACTAGTTCCTTTTGTTTTAAGAATAGCCAGTTCATTAAAGTTTTAATTAATTCTTTATTTGTTTGCTTGTTTTTCCATCTTTTTGAGACAGGCCTGGTCTTGCTATGCAATTCAGGCTGACCTTGAGCTCACTTTGTAGTCCAGGTTGGTCTCAAACTCGTAACAATCCTGCCTCAGCCTCCTGAGTGCTGAGATTACAGGCATGAACTACTATGCCTGACTTCCCTAAGTTTTAAAGTCAGTGTACAAGTGTAAAAGCAAATATAGTAAATTTAAACAATTATTTGAAAAGGAGACTTTGATTTACATTTTGTTCCTTTTACAAACTATGGTAGTTAAAAATATACTGTTAAAGTAACACTAATGTGTTCAGTATTTAAGTACTTTGGTTTTCTGACAAACCTTCACAAATACTAAAGCAAATCTTATAGCTATAAATCTATAAATATGATCTTAATATTTTCTGTTTCATTACTATTTAGTAAATCTTCAAAACCACACATGTAAACTAACTCATGACATGTTTCTTGTTTTGTTTTGGCTTTTGAGGCAGCATCTTGCTGTGTAGTCCAGGCTTACCTGGAACTTGCTGTGTAGCCTGTTGGGGCTTTGAACTTGTGATATCCTGCATCAGCCTTCTGAGTGCTGGAGTTACGGGCATGCACCACCACAGCTGGTTCTGACATGCTTTAACACGTTCACAGTGGGGTCATAATTTGTATGTCTTCCTGTCATGAAGCTCTAATTTAAATTTGATTGTTCCTACCAGTTTGAACCACTGGTGGTACATGAATGACTGATTGTTCCATCAGGTGGTTTGTATCACTTTTCAGGGGGTCTTTAATTACAGTAATGCAAAGGCATTGATTTAGCAGAACACATGTCATATTATAGTTCCTTAAGGAAAACATTAAAATAGTATAAAAATTATAATACAGCTAATATGTGGTACAGCAGTTGTAAATGCATATTATATATACCACCAATGGGGTATTCGTAAGATTTCTGTGTTAAAATTGAGAGAATTATTCATAAACTATTCATGAATCTAAATAAATTTCTTGTCTAATAAATTCATTGATTATTGTAGTGATTTTTAAATTTGTTTCAATAGTATTAATATTTGTTTATGCCACCAGTGGTATAAACTGCCAGATGGGAGAGTCCATTCATGTTCAACTGGTGGTTTAAGCTGGTGGGAATGTGTTACATTGGAATTACCAAGCTGATCTTTTACCCTAGTAGGCAAAATTTTCCTAAATGTTACAGATACTAACACAAAATCCACAAAGACATCACAAACATGAACACTAAGGATATGTGTGTATGTGTGTATTCTACCCCCCACCCACCCCAGGCTTCCTGTCTGCTTTTCTTTCTGCTTGGTACTGGAGTGGAGATTGAATCCAGGGCCCTTGTGTGTAGTAAACACATGCTCTACCACTGCTACACCATCAGTCTATCATTTTGTTATTTAATTAACTTATTTCTTAAATTTTTTACTTGGAATTAAAGGTGTTTATCCAGTAAGACTACTTATGTTGTCCACATAGTTTTAGTTTTGAATTTTCATTCAAAATGTGAGGCTATATTCTTTTTTGACAGATTTTTTTTACCCCTAAATGATCCAAGCAACCTTTGACTGGGACATTGACTGCATTCTTTCCTGTAACACTCATTTGATGTCATCCCCCCCCCCATCTTTGTTAGTGTTTTATTGATTGATTGATTTTTTTTTATTTTAAAGAGAATAAAACCAAACAAAACAGAATAAAGTTAATCAATACAGTGAAAGTGATACAGGACTTCAAAACAAGATAATAGGAAGTCAACAGTGGCTACCATAATGTCTCTTTGTTTTCTTCAGAGTAGCTGTCCAGACCATCAGACATAATAAAATCAAACAAAACAGAACAGAATAAAACCAATCAAAACAGAACATTGAATAAAACAAAACAAAGCAAAACAGAACAAAACTGAGAACAGTATTGAATTTCAAAAACAAGACAGAAAGAAATTCCCCATATTTGCTTCGTTGCACATTGTTACCCTCTTAATAAATGCTCAGACCACTGGACTTAGGCCTGCAAAGTTAATCAGACAATACAAGCATAAAGTTGTTTTGCTACCTCTGTTGGTATCAACTCAGTCTGTCCTCCGGATCAACTGGTTGCTTTTGGGGCAGGATAGGGGGTGTGGTTCTTGTCGCCCATCCTGTGCATCGGTTGGATCACAGGAAGGGTGAATTGGTATCTTGTTACTCCTTCCAGGCCCAGTATGGCTGTTTGTTAGTGTTCTTAACACAGTAGTCTTAAAACTACCAGCACAGTAGTAGATACAACACAGTTCTGTATTCTTGCTATACCAACTGATTTTATTCAGCTGATCTGTTCATTCTTCATTCAATTCTGAATTCTCTTCAAGTTGTTCCTCTCTTAGGGCTGTATCTTTCATAGATACTAAACATTTCTGTCATGGCTTTAACTCTGGTCACAGCACTAACATCACGCCTGGAACTGTGTTTACATATAGGTTCTCCATAAATACTAGCTTTTAAAAAAGTGGAAAGCAATAATGAATTGGGTAACAAACCAAATTGTTTAATACCTGAAATTTTTACTTCATTCCTTAACAAGTTGAAATTAAAATCTTACATACTAGATCCAGGAACTGGATTTGCTAACAGTATAGTGGTAATTGTTGTTTTAAAGACTAGGCTGATTCTAATGTATTTAAACTATACTGTGAATTTTGAAGAAAGCATTGTTTGGAGTTCGGGGGTCCAGGTTCTAGGCATAGATTTGCCAGTGCATATTCTGATGGTTTAGACAACTTAGGCTTTATTTTCATGAAGTATTGAACTAAATGGTGGTTCCTGCAGCTTTCCAGTTTCTAACTGACAATTTAAGTATTTAAAAGCTTGACATCTCTGTAAATCCAAGATAAAAGTTGTCATGAAAGTATGATCAACTGTATTTCTCAGGTAAGCATTTGGCAGGGTTATGTATTAAATTTCAAGGTTGCTGCCTTCAAAATGTTAAGACATAAATTAGAAAAAATTGGAAACTCTGTTTTTAGTTTTTAACCTTCTAAAGCAAAAAATGCAGTCTACTTTTAGATAAACTTTATTGTATTTATGTCAGTTTTCATGTGAAAAGTGTCTGAATATAGATAATTACTTTATTTGGTCAAGTTGGTAGAGTGAGATTGCTTAGCTGTTTGTGGTAGTATTGTCTGCTTAGGCCGAAATCTAATTTTTTTTTAGAAAATATAAATATAATTGAGGACAGACTGATCATATTGAAAAAGAAATCTTCATCTTCAATAGCACATACACTAAAATTGGAATGATAAACAGGAGATTAACATGCCCCCTACACAAGGACAGCATCAAGTTTTTGAGACATTCCATATTTAAAAAGAAAAAATAGTTGTTCTTTCATCCTTGTCTTAGCCACTTATTTTGCTTCTATTACAGTTTGTGTCTAGGTGGCCCCCCCAAACCTCATGCAGTCATGGAGGTGGCTGAATCTAGCATTTGTGATTGGTTCATTGTCTAGTGCTGGGATTAGCAGTGTGTGTGCTGCACCCGCCCAGGGGTGGAGCCGGCATACAGTATAAGGGAGGGAAAAGATCATGTTTTTCTCTTTTGCCCTGTTTGCTCTTGTCACTTGTGGCTGTCATGAGTGGCTGCCCCTCAGCCATGCCACCCTGCCTTGGAGCTAGCTGAGTTTGGACTGAAACCTCCAAAAACTGTAAGAAATAAAACTTTCCTTCCTTCATTTTGGGTGTTAGGTATTTTGTCTCAACAGCAAGAGAAAAGCAACCAACACAGCTTTCAAAGTTTTTGCTAGTTTCTGTTACCTTGTTTCTGTTAGTTGCAGATGTTTTCTGTGCCTTTATAAAAGACCACATATATTCTTTTGGGTTTTTTTCTCTTTTTACAGGGTTTCTGAAACTGTCTTCCTATGTTATGGTTTTATCTTCTGCCATATTTCTCTCCATATGTTGTCTTGCTTTCCTTCCACATTTCACATTATCTGAGAATTGGTTTTCCTCCCAATTACCTTTCATACTTGTACGCCATTTTCTGTGGAACCCTGATGCAGTACTCATATCCTGGTAATTTTTCTGTTGCTAAAGTTGAGTACCAAGAGCTGGCGTTATAGATCAGCAGCACAAGTGCCTGCCTGGCAGGTGCGATGTTGAGCATTTGATCCCCGGTACCAAGAAAATAAAGTTTAGTACCACGAGAAGACTGGAGCTACTACTTTAGAACATCATTTTTATGTGATTATATTGAGCTAGTTAGAGCAGGTAGATCTTGGATTTTAATAAAGTTAATATATCAAAACCACTTATTCTTGATCTGTCATATATTGTAGTATAGGTAAGTCTTTGAAGTTACGACTAAAATGATCAAGTTATTGTTTCTGGTTATACTGTTGGTTTTCCTCCCAATCACTAAAAAAGTAGTGGTTTTTCTGTGTAGCACAAAAGTGGCAGGAAGGCTTTTGTCAGCCCTTTGTTCATATCTTTCAGATCGTTCATTTACTTAAAAGAAATATAGTCTTCATCTTGGTGAGCTACTTGAAGCATGTGAAAGAGAAGAGAGGAATTTCTCATTCTTTCATTCTTGTATGTGACCTTAAGCTAAGTCTGTACTCAGTACATATTAGGAGATGATTTGGAAAATTAGCCTATATTTGAGGTCTGATTGTTCCACAATTTTTGACATCTGGAACTTTAAGTCAATTTTGTTACATGTTGCTTCCTATTAATTTGTACAGCAAGTAGGTTAAAATAAAAAAAAAACTGTTGAACTTATTTCTTAACTAAAATGTCATGATTTGGTTATTCTTTCCTTTTCTGACAGGCAGTTTGTCACAGTTTATTGGTTATCCCTGCCCGAAGTCAAAGCTTTGACATCCTGCAGAGTGCCATCAGTAAGCATCTGGTAAATAGCCTTAACTTTTTTCTCCTCTTAGCAAATTAAAACAAATTCATTGATTTAGATTTAGTTTGCTATAGTCACAAGGAGAATATGTGCTCAGAATTCTAATGTTAATGATAGTATGCACCAGGTGTCATGGTACACACCTGTGATCCCCCACATTTGGGAGGCTGAGGCAGGAGGGATCACTGTGAGTTTGAGGCCAGACTGGGCTACAAAGTGAGTTCAAGGCCAGCCTGAATTGCATAGTGAGACCCTGTCTCAAAAAAGAAAGGCTGTGGTCTCTCAGCATCATGTGGTGGTGAGAACAGAGAGATCTTGGTATTTTCCCTGGTTATTATTAATCAATTCTGTAGTGTTAGGAAAAATCCTCTTTTCCTAGGACCTTAGTTTCTAATACTGTGAGATGAGGATCTTTAAAATTATATCTTGGATCCTTTCTGACTTGTAATATTTTTATAACTTATGTGTCTGATGTCATTGTTTTGGGAGTTCAGCACACAAACTGGAGCCTTGGTTCCACCTAGATGGTGAGAATCCAAAGTAGGAACATCAGATGCTTGGTCACTGGAAGCATTGGGCTAATCCTTGAGACTAACTTGTCTTCTGACCATTGGGTATTTCTTGTGCCCGATGGTATTATACTCACATTGGCTGTGCCTCCTTGTTGCTTTTAAACTTCCTCCAATGTTTATACCTGACTTTTCATAATATGTTACATACAGTTCAGGGAAGGGCTCCAAATTCCATCTTCCTAGGGCAGTAGTGGGGATCCTAAGGTATACATGCTACAGCAGCCTGTTTGTATCATTGAAAGCTCTAAAAGATTTACCATCATAGTCCTAGGGTTTTATGTATTTCAATAATTTTTATAGGAAAATCTACAACCCAATTTTTTGTTTTAAAATATTATTTATTTTGAGTTGAAAGGAACTACTTTGAATTCTGAGTAATCTCTTCTTCCTGCCAAACTTCTAGTCCTTATTTGTGTCATTAAAGATACCTATCTTTTTTTTTTTTTCCTGTCTCCACCCCAGAGATTTATGCTTTCCTTTGACTACATTCATTATTCTAGAAAAAGATCAACATACTAGGTAAATCTTGGCCACCATTTTTAGACAGCCTCATGGAAGAGGTTCAGACCTTTGAATTTGTAGTCTTGTTTTTTAATTATTCAGCAGCAGTTTCCAGGAGATTTAAGTCATGTTTTTACACAGTTACAAGTTAGATTGGCCCTTAATGACAGTATGTAAGGTGTAGTCTGCGTGAATGAGCATGCTATAAGACCCTTACATTGCTTTCCAGGGTTTCTTGGCAGGGAAGCAAGCAGTCAAGTGTTCAATATAATATCTTTCACTGATTCTAGTAGATGTGTTTTTCTTGTCTGAATGACTAAATCAAAGGGTAGAGGAAAGCTAGATGTAAAATGAACTTTACATTTAATGACCTAGAATAGAAAATAATTACCAGATACATGTTTTCTAGTCTGAATAGTCTAATAATAGTTTATGATTGTTGGTATCAAGATTTTTCTCTGGATGCATGAAGCAATCCTTTTAAACAGTGGTATTTCCGACCTATGGTAGAAATTGTAATGTTTGAAAAGTTTTAGAAGGTTTTGTTGTGAAGGGGAAGTAGTGAATTGTGTTAATAATAGTGTTTCTTGGGCTGGGGATGTAGTTTAGTGTTAAAGCACTTGTCTGGCATGCATGAGGCCCTGCGTTCAATCCCCATTGCAGCTAAAATTTTTTTGAAACAATAAAGTTTGCTCGTTTTCATTGTTATTTAATTTGGGAATTAAATTATTCTTCTTCTTTTTTTTGGTACTGGGTATTGAACTCATGACCTCGCGCTTGCCAGGCAGGCGCTTGTGCCACTAAGCTAAACCCCTGGCCCTAAGGAATTAAATTTTTAATGGAAAATAGTACCTTAGGGTATGGCAGGTGACGTATGTTGTGTGACGTAAGTCAAAGTATGCTAACTGTAGTCAGCAGGTTTTGATTTTATTTGGAGAAGTGGGCTTTTGTGAAGAGGTAATTAATTTCATTTTTCTCCACTCAGGTTGCATTGACTGTAATTCCTGACAGCACAGCTGGCTGTGTTTTTGGTGTTATCTGTAAGCTCCTGGATCATACATGTGTAGTTAGTGAAAGTCTGCTGCCATTTCTGGCTTCTTGTTGCTACACCCTTCTTTATTTTCTGCTTACGCTAGAGAAAGGGGAACCTGAACATCTAAAAAAGAGGTAATGATTTTTTATTTTTCTACTTTGATACTTTTCCTGTTGTTCCCTTTTCCCGCAGGTAAATAAGTTAAATAAGAGTGATAGTTCAATTTTTGAAATATTGTAAATTCTTTTATTAGAGTTTGTGTGAGCCCAGCTAGCTAATCTTTTTCTTCATTCCTTCATGAAACCTCTTGGTGTTATATTGACAATTCTTAGTTTCTTGGTTTTCTTTAAGCTACAGTTTAGAAAAGTTAGATGCATTATAAAGTTTTTCGAGAGCTTATGTTGATTAACATAGCTATTGGTCTAGCAAGACAAAAAAATTCTATGTGTAGCAGGATGGGCTATTAGTACAAGCCTTTGTATTTTGTTTTAGGCTTCATTAGAGCTTGGCAAAGGGGAATTTTAAATTCTTGGATTTAAGAAAACTCTGCAAAGATGCTTTTGATTTTAATGAGTCAGAACTTTGCTCCTGTGTAGTGTTTGGACCAGAACTTCTGGAATATTTTTGAAGATTACAGTTGAATTTTTAAAAAAGTGTTCTCTTGTTTATATTCTTACTGGTATGCTTATTAAAAATTGATTGTAGAAGAGTTTCTGAAATCTAACAAGGTACACTAATAAGAGAAAATAAAACCCATTCATTCACCTACTGCTAATATTTTGATAGGTGTCTCTCTCATCTTTCAAACTTTTAAATATCAGGACACTGTATTATTCATACTGATTGTATAAAAGATTTATATAGTTTGAAAGTAATTATAAACTGTATGTCCATTTAACTAACCCCCAAGTTCAACATCATCAGCATATACACGTTTCTGTACCCTCCACAACCGTTTCTCTTCTCCCCCTACTTCTTATCATTTGTAGTGTTCAAATTTATTGCCTAAAAATGTTTTTAAAGCATTTTTGAACAATATAATTTTTGTTTTACATATGTATGAACTTTATTTTTTCCCTATTCTTTATTTTTTATTTTGCTCTTTATTTGTATTATATAAGAAACCATGCACTATTTAAGCTTCTGTGTCTGATTTATTTCGGTTAGGATTGTGTTCTCAGGGCACATCCATTTTCCTGCAAATGACTCAAGTTTATCCTTTTTGGATATAAATGCCACATTTGCTTTATCCATTCATCTGTTGTTGGGCATATAGGCTGCTTTCTATATTAAACTATTGTGAATTGTGGGACTGTGAACCATGGGTATATGTGTATCTCTGTAGTATGATGTCTTTAACTCTTTTGGGAAGATACCTAGAAGTGGAATAGGTCAAATGGAATTTCTGTTTTTAGGTGGATTTTTTGTTATTGTTTTGTTTTGTTTTGTTTTTTAGTTTTTGAGGACTCTCCATACTGATTCCATAGTAGTTGTACTAGTTTATATCCTCATCAACAGTGTATAAGGATTCCTTTCCTTGAAACAGCCGTTACTCAATTTCTTGATGGTAGCCATTTTTTCTGGAGCAAGATGGAATCTTAATAGTGTTTTAATTTTTATTTTTCTAATGACCAGTGATGCTGAACTTTTTTTCCAGGTATTTATTGGCCACTTGTACTTCTTTTCAAAAATGTCAGTTGCCCATTTTTTTGATTGGGTCTTTTATTTGGGGGTGAGGTCTAATTTTTTTGAGTTCTTTATGTATTCTAGATATTAGTCCTTTTTGTAGTCTAGATACCAGTCCTGTGTGAGTTGTATAACTGACAAAAATCATTTTCCCATTTGGTAGGTTTTCTCTTCATTCTGTTTATTGTTTTTTTTTTTTTTTTTTTTTTTTTTTTTTTTTTTTTTTTTTTTTTTTTTTTTTTTTTTTTTTTTTTTTTTTTTTTTTTTTTTTTTTTTTTTTTTTTTTTTTTTTTTTTTTTTTTTTTTTTTTTTTTTTTTTTTTTTTTTTTTTTTTTTTTTTTTTTTTTTTTTTTTTTTTTTTGCTGTGCAGAAGCTTTTTAATTTGGTATGATCCCATGTGTTGATTCTTGCTGTTATTTCTTGTGTAAATGAGATTGTATTCAGAAAGTTCTGACACCTGTATTTTCAAGAGTTTTACGTATTTTATATTCCAACAGGTTAAGTGTTTTTGTTTTAATATTTAGATCTTTGATCCATTTTGATTTTAGTTTAATATATGGTGGAAGATGCACGTCTAGATTCAGCCTTCTGTGTGTGGATAGCCAGTTTTCCCACACCATTTGTTGAAGAGGATACCTTTCTTCCAGGTTAAGTTTTTGGCACCATTGTCAAAGAAAAGGTAGCTGAGTGTGCCTGGAGCATCCTCTGTTCTGTTCCATTGAACCACGTGTTTTTTCTTTTTTTTTTTCCCTTCCAGTACCGTGGTGTTTATATCACTGTGGTAGCTTTGTAGTATACCTTGAAATCTGAGATTGTGATGCCTCCTGCCTTGCTCTTGTTGCCCAGGATTGATTGCTTTTCTAGTTTTGGTCTCTTCTGGTTCCATATAAATTTTAGGATTGATTCCTCTAGCTCTGTGAGGAATGCTGTTGGTATATGATTACAATTGCATTAAATCTTTACATCAAGTTTTGGAAGTAAGGCCATCTTGACTATATTGGGTCTGCCTATCCAGGAAGTAGCTTTCCATTTTCTGATGTCTTCTATCTCTTTTTCCAGAGTGTTATGGTTTCATTGTAGAGGTCTTTCACTTCCTTATATTTCATTTTTCTTGATGCTATTATGAAAGGTATTATTTCCCTGATTTTTTTCTCAGATTATTATTGGTATACAAGAACATTATTGATTTTTTTGTGTGTGAACTTTGTATCTTGGTATGCTGCTGAATTGGGTTATTCTAGGAATCCTTTGGTGGGATTTTTTATGTGGAGCATCATGTCATCTACAAATAAAGATAATTTTACTTCTTCCTTTTCTGTACTTCCCTTTTATTTCTTTCTCTTGCTTGGTCGCTCTGGCTAATGTTTTGAGAACTGTATTAAAGGAGGGATGACAGCAGATACCTCTGTATTGTTCCTGGGTTTTTTGTTGGTTGGTTGGTTGGTTGGTTTTTGTTTTTGTTTTTTTCGTACTGGGAATTGAACTCATGACCTCAGTGCTTGCCAGGCAGGCACTGTGCTGCTGAGCAGTATTCCTATTCTTACTGATTTTGAAAGAAAGCTTTTAGCTTCTCATTTAATATGATTTTAATCCGATGTTGACTGTTGGTCTGTCAGATGGCTATTATCAGATTGAGATAAGGTCCTTTTTTTATACCTATTTTCTTCAGGGTTTTTATCATGTATGGTTGTTGGATTTTGTCAAAGGCTTTTTCTGTGTCCACTGAAATGATCTTGTGGGATTTTTTTGTTTTGTTTTGTTTTTTGTTTTTTATTGAGTATCAAGGATCAAATTCATGACCTCACACTTACCAAGCAGGTGCTGTGCCACTGCGCTATATCCCCTTCTGGTTTGTTTTTTTCCTTCTATTTTTGTGATGTATTTCTCTTATTGATTGTGTATGTTGAACTATCTGTGCATCCCTGGGATGAATCCTACTTGGTTGTAATGTGTGATCGTTTTGATGATTTGTTGCATTGTTTGCCAGTAGCTTGTTGAGGATTTTTGTGCCTGTGGTCATTGAAGATACTGGCCTTGTAGTTCTCTTTGCTTGCTTGCTTGCTTGCTTTACTTTTTCTCTTTCTCTTTCTCTTTCTCTTTCTCTTTCTCTTTCTCTTTCTCTTTCTCTTTCTCTTTCTCTTTCTCTCTTTCTCTTTCTCTTTCTCTTTCTCTTTCTCTTTCTCTTTCTCTTTCTCTTTCTCTTTCTCTCTTTCTCTCTTTCTCTCTATCTCTCTCTCTCTCTCTTTCTCTTTCTCTTTTTTCTTTTTTTTTCTTTTTTTGACAGGGTCTCACTGTGTAGTACAGGCTAGCCCAGGCTGGCCTCAAACTCAGCAGCAATTGTCCTGTCTCATCCTCTCTAGTGCTGGGAATTATAGGCGTGCACCACCACACTCAGCCATAGTTCTCTTTTTCAGTTTGGTCCTTTTCTGGCTTTGGAATCAGTATAATGCTTGCTTCCTGTAACAACTTGGGGAGTACTCTTTCTCTTTGAATTTCATTAAAGAGCTTGAAGAATGTGGGCATTAGATTGTCTCCAAGTTTTTTTTTTTTTTCCCCCCTCAAGTTCTTGTGGAATTTAGCAGTGAATCCATTGTTGACCAGGGGTTTTGTTTTTAATTTGATAGTTTTTAAAATTACTTATTCAGTTTCATTGCCTGATACTGGATTATTCAGGATTTTTGTATCTTCTTGTTTCAGCTTTGGTAGTTCATACTTATCTAGGAATCTGTCCATTTCTTCTGAATTCTCATAGGTTCTTGAGATAGTTACTAATGATCTCAGCAGAGTATGTTGTGATTTTGCATTTTTCATTTCCAATTGCATTTATTTGGGGTCTTTTTTGGTAAGATTAGCTAAGGGTTTGTCTATTTTGTTCATTCTTGTGAAGAACCATCTCTTCCATTCATTCTTTGCACTTTTTTTAGTATCAATATCATTAATTTTTGCTCTGATCTTTATGATTTACTTCTTTGTATTAGTTTTGGATTTGGATTGTTCCTGTTTTTCTAGGGGCTTGAGGTGCATTGTTAAATTATTTGTTAGGATTCACACTTTTTCTTATGTGGACATTCACAGCTGTAAACTCCCCTCTTGGGACTGATTTCATTGTGTTCCATAGGTTCTGGTATGTTGTACTGATATTGTCATTTGAGTCTATGAACGATCTAATTTTTTTCTTGATTTCTTCTGTGGCCTGTTGATTATTCAAGAGAGCTTAGTTTCCATGCATTTGTATAGAGTGGTTTTCTTTGTCATTGATTTCTACTTTCATTGTACAATGATCTGATAATATACATGGTGTAATTTCAATTCTTTTCCATTTACTTAAGCTTGCATATGGCATGTGATCTATTTTGGAGAAAGTCCCATGTGCTGTTGAGAATGTTGTAGATAATTAATCAAGTCCATTCGTTCGAAGGTTTGATTCAAGTCTGATTTTTTTTTTTTTAATTCTTGTGTAGTTCGTGTGTCTGTGACTGGGGTATTGATGTCGCCCACTATAATTGTGTTGGTGTTTATCTTGATTTTTTACATCCAGTAGTGTTTGTTTTATGCAACTGGGTGTGCCAGAGTTTGGTGTATAATATATGTGAACTTTATAAACATCATATTATACATAATTTTTGTAATTTGACTTTCAACATCATTCATGAGATTTATTTGTATTGATTAATTTAGCTGTATTTCATTCACTTATTTCTATATCAGAGGTTAGTAAAGTCCTTTCTCACAATGGTCAGATATTAAATATTGTAGGTTTTGTGGCTATAAAGTCTGTAGCTACTCAGCACTGCTGTGGTAGTGTGAAAACAGCAATAGGTAATAGCCATGTAAATGATTGTGGCTATATTCCCATAAAATTTTTATTTACAGACTGTGGGCTGGCTTTGGTCTGTGTCCCTAGTTTTCTAACTCAGCTGTATACAGTTCTGTTATTTAAATGTACCATAACTTACCCATTTTATTGGCTGTGCTCAATTCAGTTTTTCCAGTAGGAATGTGTGTGTGCATAGAAAAAACCAAACGTATTTTACTGTAGTACATTATAAATTTGACAGATTATGAACATAGATTTGATGGTATATTTCTTATGCATCATCAGACTAGGAACTCAAAGTTCTAAAGATTTTACAGGCCTACCACTTAGGAACTATGCTATTTGTCATTTCCTGTCACTTAAAATACAACTCCTTTATTAAACATTTTGATCTGAAGTTTCAAGTATCTTTTGTAAAGTTTCTTATAGAGAAACAGCATGCTTTGATTATATGTGACTTGATTAATAAAATTCAATGTGTGTAATACTTGTTGGTCTTTTCTTAGAGGTGGTTTATACTGGATAATGGCACACTTGATACTACCAGGATTATACACGTCTCTCAAGGTAGGGTTAGTTGCAGGGAAATGTTGATAGGGTCTGAGATACTTAAAATTTCTTTTTGGGCTACTCCTTCACTACTGAAGACAGTATTTGTGAGATCATAAATGGCAAGAATCCCAAATTGCTGGAAACCATTGATTTTACAAATGCAGGCCAAAAATGGTGTAAGCAATTTACATTGTTTAGAAATGTGTCCTCTAAACCTTGAAGATACTGTTGTCTTCCTTCTTGGCTCTTTATCTGGAGATCCTATAGGTTTCTCATGTATCTGCTTGAGACTTGGTGTGCTTCTTTAATCTGAAGACTCAGTTTTTTTCCTTCCTTTTGAAAATGTTCAATGATCAGTTCTATCTTCTTCCCCCATGGTTTCTATTCACTTCTAACGCCTCTTTTTCAATGTAGGAAGCATTTAATGCTGTCTTCTTTATCTCTTAATATCTTGCGGGTTCACTGATTCTTTTAGCTAAACCAATTACTTCATTAAATATTATTTTGATTTCTTTTAGATTCTTTTTTTAGATTTTTGGAGACTTGGCAGTTTGTCATTGTTGCTTGTTCATGGTATATTGGTATTGCCTTAAAATTCTAGTCAGTTTGTTCTTTCTATTTTCCTCTGGTATGGGAATTCTTATTTTGGAGAGCAAGTAGTACACTGAAGATTGTCTTTCATATGACTGAATAAATTGCTGTGTGTGGGTTGTACACCTTTTCTCTTGTGGGAGTCGAGATTTATGGGACAATTTCACATTTTCCTAGTTTCCCACTCAATGCAGGAACCCGTTTCAAGCTCTTTACCTCTCAGATTTGAGGCCTAACCCCTTAGCTTCCAACATCATTGATGGTTAAAAATTCCAACCCTGAAGTCCTACATCAAGTTCTTTATCCTGCTGGGTATCTGTAAGTTCTGCCAGTGTTTCTATGATGTAGAAATTTTATGAAATCTGCTTAAATTAACAAGGGTGGAAAATGAATAGTTGTATGTTGCATAACAATGTGGAAGTCAGCGAGGATGCATATACAGTGGTGGTCCCAGAAGATTACAATGGAGGGCTGGGAATGTAGTAGAGAGTACAGTACTTGCCTAGCATGAGTGAGGCCTTGGGTTCCACCCCCAGCACCGGGGTGGGGGTACTAAAAGAGTTGGAAAGTTCCTAATACCTAGTGACATTGAGGCCATTGTAAAGTCACAGTGCAACACATTACTCATGTGTTTGTGGTGATGCTGGTGTAAGCAAACCTATTCACTGCTAGCTGTGTAAAAATACAGCACATACAGTTATATACAGCACATAATACTTGTTAACAAATGCCTATTATTGGCTTATGTATTTAATGGACTTAGTTATTAATCATTATTTTAGAGTGTACACCTACTTGTAAAAACGAGTGTACTAGTAGTAGCCTCCTAACAGCTCATACCTATTTCATCAGAAACCCATGCACAGTGATTAACGAATACTATCTAAGTTGGTGTGAGTATACTGTGATGTTCACACAGCGATGGAATTAACTAATGATGTATTCCTCAGAGTACATCTCCATTATTAAGTGACCCTTGACTGTATATTGGACCATTATAGGAATCACTTGTAAAAGACACAAGGGGGCAGGTATTAGAAATCCAGCCAGAACCAAGCAGCTTTATACTTTTCTTTTTCACCTAGATTGTATAGTTTCTATGCTGTTGTCTCATTTGTAAGCTATTTCTTCAGTTTAGATTTCTCTTTTCTCATTGCTCATGGCTGTTCAGCCTAGTTCTACATCAGTCAACACACTGAATAAAGGCCCTTTAAAAAGAGGGTCTGGGGGCCCGGGGATTTAGCCTAGCGGTTCAAGCGCTTGCCTGGTAAGTGCAAGGTCATGAGCTTGATCCCCGGTACCAAACAAAACAAAACAAACAAAAAAAGCATCTGGTTGGCCTAGGATGAATTCATTATCCACCTTAGATGGAATTGCTATGTGTGAAGTTAGGGAGTTCAGTTATATGGTTAAAGGGCTGCTCCATCTAGACAGAGAGGTTGTCATGTACTCTTAGAAAAATTTCAAAACTGAAGGGTTGTGCATTTCTTATACAGAGGCTGCAGCAAAGTTCAGAGCTTTAAGCAGTGTGTGGGCTACTGCAAATGGAAACTGCTCCCTTTGTTTCTCTTGCAGAATGTGTTTAGACTAGCTATACAAGTTAATCTGTCTCAACTATAAGCATTGTTTAGCTCCTGCTCTATAGATACCAAGAGAAGGATGTTTATTGACTTTTTGATTACTGTTTCTGGCATCCCATGAGCTAGTGTTGCAGTAATGGTCCTTGCGGTAGCTATTTCCTGAAATTTTGGTCCCAGACGAGTATCTGTCTGCCCTGTTCTCTTAAAATACTAAACAGCTTCCTCCACTTCATAGGCTTAAAGTTTTCATGAATTTCTTTTCTTCCCTTTTTACCAGTGGGAACTGACTAATGATGCATTTCTCGGAGTATATCTCCATTATTAAGTGACCCTTGACTATTTATCTTTTACATTGTGTTATCTTTTACAATGTGTTACATTGTGTAATAGTTGGATAGTGTTAGTTAACCGGGAACTATATGCACAGATCATTCTGTTCTCTTGCTGTTTCTGTATTTTATATGATCAGTAGGGGTTCAAGAGTGTTCCTTGTAAGCCCAGGACAGTGCTGGTTGCTACGCATCTGTGACCCATAGATTAGGAGAGTGGCTAATTCCTCAGTGGATTTGCTTATTTAGTTCTGATGACACTCAGTTCCTGTTAATTATGGTTTGCCATGTGTTTTATTTATTTACTTATTTATCATTTATTTTTTTGTGGTACCAGGGATTGAACTCACAACCTTGTGCTTGCCAGGCAGGCGCTTAGGCCGCTGAGCTAGATCCCTGGCCCAGTTTGTCATGTTTTATCAGAAAAAAATGCTCTATATCTTAGAAGGCTGTTCTCCTTTTGGAGAATGTAAAAAGGATACTTTTTATGCATATGTTTTGGCTGTCTGACTTATGACTGTATCCATTGTCATAGGGACAAGCTGTGGGGCTCCTGCGTCTCCATCCTGGCTCTCCTGCCTCGAGTCCTCAGGCTGATGCTACAGAGCCTGCGGGTAAACAGAGTTGGACCTGAGGAGCTGCCTGTTGTTGGCCAACTGCTTCGCCTGCTGCTTCAGCATGCTCCCCTCAGGACTCACATGTTGACCAATGCCATATTGGTGCAGCAGATCATCAAGAATATCACTGTAAGAAGCATGTTGCCAAGGCATCTGTATTGTTAGTATAGGAGTGGATTCATGGGAGGGCTGGGGGGCTCCTTTGGGGCAGGTGGGGTTCCTGTGCATGGACTGACTCCTGGAATTAAGCCCAGTGTGGTCATTTCTTAGAGCTTCCCCTACTGTCTAGGTCCTCCCTCTGTGACTTAACCAAGGGGGTCGCCTCATGATTGCACAACCAGTTTTTTAAAAAAAAAAACAAAATACTGAAACTGAATGAAGCTGATACGAGTACTTTGGTTGAAAAAGGTACAGGCATCAGGGTTGTTCCTACCTGTACTCTAATCAGACTTTATTAATTGTGATAGCCTGGCAAGTTTTTCGTTTTTTCCCTTATCTAGTCAGGCTTGTTTTCCTATTTATACAAATGGAAATAATGCCATTTTTTGCATGCTTTTGGGTTTTGGCAGCCATTAACTGGGATTGTCCAAGTAAGGTGTTTAATGCACGTGACACTTACTGAGTGCTTACTGTCACCTATTACTGAAGAGTCAATTCCAGGCTAATTTCTAATCATTAGTTCACTGGATAGTAAGATAAAATGAGAAGAAGGCAGTTGAGCAGCCTCTGGCTGTGCCTACTCAGTGGCATTCTGCCTTTGGCTCTGTCTCTTGGGGGGCAGCTTTGTTGGATTCCTGGTATTTTTGGTTTGAAAAGATTAAAGAAATGTTTTATATAAGTGTTTGGGGCTTCTCTCTCTCTCTCTCTCTCTCTCTCTGAGATAGGGTCTTGCTATGCAGTTCTGGCTGATCTTGAACTCATGATGATCCTGCCTCAGCCTCCTGATAGGAGTTTTCATTGAGATGAGTAGTCATACTTTAGAGTGATGGAGCTTTTTACGTGCATATAACATAGGTGTTCATTCTGAAGTTCCTGAGTCGTCTTTGTAGAAGAACTAAAGTAGCAGTGGAATAATTCTGAAATAGTAGAAGGGAAGAGTCTCAGATTGGAGAATCAGCCTACCTTTGTAAAAGGATTAATAGAAATTGTCAGTTGGCCCCCTGTAGAATGATTCACAGTTGATGTTAGTCCACAGTTGATGCTAGAGGGCCCAGCAAAGGGGAGCAGGGGTGTGAAGATGGTTAATGGTGAAATTTCATGAGTGTCTAACGTACAGGAAGGAACAGACTCAAATAAACTTACTGGTAATACTTGAGAATATAACTGGGATTTTTCAGGGCATCTCTTGCTATGGTAATACCCAGTTAATTCCTTTTTTCTTGACAGACTCCCTGGAGTGATTTATAGGTAGTGATACTTTTGCCTACGCTTTGAGAAGTCAGGTGTAAAAAAATGCTATTGGCTGGCATAATGATTTAAGTATAATTGTGAAATTATTCTTTTTTTCTACAGACAATGAAGAGTGGTGGTGTTCAGGAGCAGTGGCTCACAGACTTACATTACTGCTTCAGTGTGTATATCACTGGGCATCCCCAGGGGCCTACTGCATTGAGTACAGTGTATTGAAGAGGCCCTATGGTACCTCCTATTTGAAATTGTGTATTCACATCTATCTTATTTTGAAGAGAGACTGATGTAATAGATGTTTGTCATTAAAGCTAAACTTTTAAAGAAGTTGTTGTGAACTTTCCTTTGTGCTAAAATAGGAAAATATTGCTTGAAGTTCCCACTAGTGCTCAGGCTGGCTTCCTGAACTAATATGTGATACATGGTTACAAGTTGCAATGCACTTTGCATTTCATAGGCACTAGATATTTACAGAGTAACAGTGACATTCTGGTAACTTGTGTGTCAACCAGTTAACTGAATCTTTGTGATACCATCTAGATAAACCTATTCTTTGTGTTTTCCTAATTTTGAAAATAATGCCTAATTATTCAACTAAAAATCAAGGTGATTAAATTAGGTAAACACTTTGTTTTCTGTTACCATTAGTACAGGGGTGGTACTGATCTTAAGAAAAACAGACTAAAATATTTGTGAGCCTAATGCCACGGTCTACATTTCTTCTATAATCTTACCCTTAAAAACGTGAAAGAGCCCATGCTCACTGGAGTTTTTTATTTAAACAAGTTTTCTTAGCTACAACATGTATCGTTTCCCCTGTCATTAGGAATGGCATCTTGAGAAGATTGCCCACCTCGCATTTTGGTCAGGAAGTACAAAAGGGCTGTTGAAATGGGAGCTGGCACCTTGTTGCACGTGTGGTTTCACATTTAAATAAAACCCACCCAACTGTTTGATGCTGTGATATTCCTGGTGTGCTCAGCAGGGAGAATGCAGTTCAGGGAGGTCCTGGTCACCAACTGTGGCCTTCAGAGGGTAATGCAGGAACTGAAAAATGCGAGGAATCAAGGGGATGTACCTGTGGTCTTCTGACAGTTTCTGAGTGCAAATACTGGGTCCTGATTCTGATAATGTTGGAGTAAGTGACGATGTGGTATCTTTCATGAAGTCTGTTATGTTAGATAATCAGGAAAATAGTGTGATAACAGTGGCTGCTGTGGGACAGGCTCCTCATCACACATATTTAACTTCATCACTTGAGCGAAGAAACCAGGCCCATGCCAGTTACCTGTCAAAATCTCAACCTAGCAGACTCTTCGGTGCTCACATTCTTAGTTCCACTTATTTAATTACCAAATCTCATTTCCAGCCATGCTGAGGGGAAAGCACACAGGCAGTCTCCTGGGCATAGTCTGTCACGGTCCTTTTGGTGCAGGCTTACATGAGTTAATGCTGTGTAAACAACTGGACATTTTCTTTGTTGCCATATTTTCAGTGTAATAAAGGCCTTAGCGGTGATGCTAAAGTGTTCCCAAGCTGTAAAAGAATCCACAAAGAATCAGAACTGTGCAGTATCTATTCCAGGCTTCCTCCGCAGATAGTCAAAGCTTTGGTTTGTTTTTTGATTGAGCAGCTGATTGCAGATTGTAAGAAAAGTTCTTAGATCTTCCAGTGTTCTCAAGGAGATGTATACACTGCAAGTTGCTCACTGTTAAAAACAAATACCAGATAGATATTCAGGTTATTACTTTTAATACTGAAGAAAAAGGTTCTTTAGTGATAAGGGTATATATTTAGGTTTGAACTATCCCTGGATTCAAATGAAGAGATGGGCTAATTTGCTTTAGAGGCAGAATGACTTAATAGCTTTATATTTTCCCTCATTTCCAAGATAGGGCACATCGTTTCAGGGAAGAGCCTGGATTGGGAAGAGACAGGTGTTTGAAGAGCTGGGACTGGAGCCTGTTTTCAGTCTAAATAGAGTAACTAATATACCTTTCTTTACGTGTGTCTCACATAACACAAGACATACTTAACATACACTCAATACATACTGTAATTATTGTGAGTCTGTCTCAGAAAATTGTATTGGAGAAGTATATAGATCCTGAAGGATAACAGACTGGTGGTAAACTTAAAACAGATTTGGGGGACCTTTTTATGACCTTGAAATAAATATATAGGACGCCACAGCCGGAAAACATTAGTGATACACTTTGACAATGAGGGTACCCCGAGGTCTGAATGACTGAGACCTCGCTGAAGCCGTATACCTGTATTTTACTCCTAACCTGTGGACCTTAAAAACAAGAAAGGTGAGTAGTTTCAAAAAGTAAGAAGTATGCCTTAAAATAACTATTGCATTTAGAACTTGGGCATGATTTTTGGCTATTTTAAGTGGGATTAAACTGATGTTAAGGAAGTGTTTTACCACTGAGCTACATCTCTAGCTCCTTTTAAATTTTATTTGAGATAATGTTTTGGCCAAGTTTCCAGGCTGACTGAATCTGTAGTACTCTTGCTTCAGCTTCTTGAGTAGACAGGGTTATGCTTGTGTGCCTCCACTGTATCTTGAATTGTCATCTACAGACCCCTGTGCAGGTGACAGGAATATTTTGGATTCATGGCAGTGGACCATTATCAGTACTCGCTTGAGCTATAGTTAATTCCATTCACTAAAGTGGAATTATGAAAGTTTTCATTTTTAAAGAGATGGGCCCAGGATGTGTGTGAGTGAGTAAAAGACTGTATCCATACTCTTTGAGGATAGGTTGCAGGTTAGGTATGGCAGAGATTGCTTATCTGTCTCCTGAATTTTTTTTTTTTTTTTTTTTTTTTTTTTTGCGTCCTGGGTATAGAACTTACAACCTCATGTTTGCCAGTCAGGTACTTCTACTACTGAGCTATATCCCCAGCCCCTATCTCCTGAATGTTTGTAGAGTAACAGCCCAGGGAAGGCTGTGTTTTCCTGAGGTTCATTCTTCATGTCAGCGAAACTATTAAAGCCTTAGGAAATCCTTTTCCCAGTTTGGAAGGTAGGAGCAACAGTATTTATTCATCAAGTATTTGAACATCTACAGTGTGCCACACAACTTTCTAAAATGGAATAGAACAGTAAGCAAAATCAGGAAATTCTTTAGCTCCATTGAAATCTCAAGGTTAAAAAAATGAACTTTTTAAAATTCAAGTTGACAAAAGTTAATGCTGTTTACCTTTTCAGTCAGTCTGTTACCTGTGATTCCATATTTCAGAAACTTAACCTATATCCAAGTCAGGCCCATTTCTTGGAAGTTACTTCATTTATAGACTTATTTTTGAGTAAAACAAACTGTAGCTAGCAGGTCTAGCCAACCAACTTTAATGATGCTTAATATGGGTGGGGTTGGCCCTAACACTATCTGTGGCTTCCCTAAGTTCCCTGAGGGTTAAGGGGAGATTCTCTTATCCTTGTCTTACTCCAAACCAGTAAGAAATATGTGTAGGACAAACAGGTTGCTTGGTTATATGATGTACGAAACTAAGTATTTCTTTGAAATTGCTTACTCTGTCCTCTCACCAAAATCTATGCTTTTTCAATTTTAAGGATTTCTGGTAGTCCTGGATTGTTTTTCTTTTAAACATACTGAAAAAATGACCTATTGCCTATAATAATAATTATGTCAGTGATACTTCTCTGATAGTTGTACCTGACAGTTCTGTTTTTGAGATACTTTTCAATTCACTCAGATATAAAGAAGGTCTTTACACAGAGCTGTGCAGCCTGGATTCCTTTAAAGTTACTACCTTCCCCAGCCACCGCTCCCTAATCAACCTCTGTTATATGAGTTACCCAACTCTTATTAAAGCCTTGGCAGTAATTACTCCGTCCCTCACATCCAGGTTTTCCTCTCATCAAAAACTAAATGAATGTTAAAGTTCATGCTGACAGCCCCTGTTCACCTTGCTGGCTGCATTCTGTCCCTGCAGGATAACTGTGTGGATCGGGGGGGTGGGGGCCACATGTTGCCATAGCCACCCGGGAGCTACACTGAACCTGGCATTAGCTGCTGACAGCACTGAACTTATCACCCACTTTCAATGCCAGTGTGAAGGAAGGAGTCCTATGTAAAACTCTTGTCTTGTGGCTGAAAAGAAAGTTCCCTGAGCTGTGTGAGTCACCATGTGTACCACAGAGCCTGAGGGGAATGTGCTACCCATGTTCTGTTGATGGCATTCTTCCCGTCTTTGGCAAGGTGACGGTATCTTCTGTGACACCAGAATGGGATAAGGGTTCCCAATGCATTCTTTGAAGAAAATATTTTCATTTCTGTATGTGAACATGTATGTAAAAGTGTTAAATGTTAGCTACCACTTATTTCTACTAGAGGTAATATTAATAGTTTCTAGTGGTGGAAAGCAATTTGTCTCTTATGTAGACAGGCGTTACAGTAATAATGCTATGAAAGAGGGGTAAAAACATGCATATATGACCATTTGAAAACCCTGGCCATCTCTGTTCTAATGTCTTGCACATCTAGCAATGGATCAAAAACAAAATCTTTTCCATGTTCTGTCTCCCACTTGTTTCGCTAAAACAGTGACTGCCTTACCTGAACTGAGACGCAGCACAGGAGGGGGTCTTGAGGATCTTGTGGGGTGATACACTTTCCCTTCTTGAGAACAACCTGAAATCAACCAACAGTGGTCACTGTCTGACCCATGACAGCTGTGCCTGCCACGTTCTGAATTCCTTATTGAGGTAAGGGCGGGAGCTTGCAAGCGTCTGCCAAGGTAAATTAGGCGTGGAATGCTCAGGACCAGAAGTATTTCAGATTTTGGAGGTTTTGTTTCGGATTTGGGGATATTGCATAGACTTTACTGGTTGACCCTAAATCAAAAATCTGAAATGTTCTAAAGTGTGAAACTTTGTGAACACCAACATGTTGGGCTAGCGATTCTTACTCTGTAAGATTCAGGACAAAGTTCTGATATTTTACTGCCTGAACTGGAGATCTTTCTAACGATGCCTTGGCTCAACGTTTGCTGTTGTGGAGCTAGCCAGACTTGTTTTCTGCTTGAGGGCCATTTGGATGGGTTCTTTGCAGAACTAAAAATGTTTCCATTTATAGCAGTTGATCTGCTGAATGAGTATGTACTGGAGTAGTAGGTCTTGGGCATTCTCACAGGTGAGCAACCTTGTGTTATCCCAGCACAGGAAAAATCAGAGTGAGGCAGAGAGGGTCTGAACCTACAGTCATTGAAATGGGTGGTATAAGGAAGGGGACACCCATGCCAAAGTTGAAGAGGTTAAGACGGTGTGGCTTCCAGCCATGGAGCCCAGAGGGGAATCCTGGCTGGAAGGCTACCGGGAGTGAGATGCTAAAACGCCTCAGCAAACCAATTCTGACCCAGAAGTGTTGGGAGGTGCTAAATAGGGTGCTGAGAATCATCCTGGTTCTTAGAATAAAGTTTTGTATTTAATCTGAATGGAGGTTTGCCTTCTACTCTTATTCTCTGGGTGTGCTTGTAACCTACAAAGTGCCCAGAAAACATTTACCATAGATCTGCTTGAGCACTGAGTGCTTGTTGGACTTTGTTCCTGTGACGCCCTTCGATGGACTCCTAGGAGTCCTGCTTACTGCAGTAGTCTTCGGGAGCTTAAGTGCCAGTTCCTTCCTCCAAACCTGGAGTAGCAGTGCCAGGCACTCTCGCTCCCATCTGTCCACGTCCGTAGCTCTGATCTGCTTCTGATGCAGAAGGTGGGATAGGTGCTTCCTGAGCTGATAGCTGGTGGGGTCAGAGGAGGGGAGAGGCTTTCAGATTAACAGGACTGAGAACACCAGATCTCTTTCAGTAGCATTTCAAACTGTATGAATAGTATTTACCAAACTGCTGGGATATTTATTCAAGCTCCCATTCCTAATTTCAGAGGCAGGATGTTGAAATTTTTGTATTTTCCCACTGTAAAATACTTCCTGACCTGCCAAGTGTCTTCCCCTATCCTCTGCTCCTTGGTAGAGCACCTGAGGTGGGGGTGGGGAGCAGGTATTGGCTGAGTCTGCCGGAAGCTTCAGTCTTCAGTGGGCACAGCTTCCAGCCAGCCAGCTGTGGGATGCAGACTGAGTGTGTCCAGGGAACATAATGGTCTTCAGGTGAGAGGAACAGTCCCCGGTCTCCCATCTCCAGGAGGACATATTCTCCTGGTTTGTGGGGAATCCCAACATGCCCACTAGTTCCTGCCAGCCATGGGCTCAGAGCTCTTCACACGGCGCCACTCATCCTTGCTTATTCATCTCAGAAAGTAAGAGATGACAGGGAGGCGGCTTCCATGTGTTTGGGTAATAACAAAGTCTTATGTAGCAGTTTTCCAGGTTAGCCTGTCCAGTGTGTGGTTTCCATTTTTAAAACAGTCAAGCCTTAATTGGTAACAAAACTCACAATTTTAAGATTTGGTTTCATTTTTCTTGAGGCCCAAGGTTCAATCCACTCACCCCATCCTAGCCTATTTTACAGCTCCCTTTCTCCATCCTGGACATATCCTCTATAAAGATAGCCTGCATTTCTTGAGCACTTAAATGCCAAAACCCTGTCCACTACCACATCCCTCACAGCTCCTTAGGTTTGGTGTCAGACATACTTTTCCAGGACAGCATTGAAAAATATAAAATGGAGAATATTGTTAAAATAATAACAGAATCAATGAAAGTGTTTTTACCATTACCAGGTGCAGTGTCCTACAATGTGTGGCATCCCAGAAGACTTTCGAGAGTCAGTGTCCCCAGGCCTCAGAACTGCACGATGGTGCAGCCAGGGGGGCCTGTGTAATTTGCCTTCCAGATGGGTGCACCAGACTATGAGCCCACTGTTCTTGAAGGGAGTGATTGAAGCCTCATTTGCTACTCTGGACACTTACTGACAGCAAATGTCAGCTTCCAACTCTTCAAAGGAGTCAAACAACAGACAGTCTGAGAGGGAAACATTTTAGTGAGGAAGCAGCTGTGGGGCCTCATGAGGTAACCTTGCTGGCTTGTTTAGATCCCAGGTTTCAGCCAAAATACTTAACAATAAGTTCCTCTGGATGGTGACCAGTGCATGTTCCAGCATATAGCACCCAAAAGGGGAGCAATGGCTGGTCCCATCGGGGGCTTTGGGGGTAGGCTGTCTTGACTCAAAGTCAGTATCTGGCGCCTCCCAGCTCTGGTGTTAAGGAAGCTGATTCACCTTTTTGTGCTTCAGTTTCCTCATCTGTGGAGTAGGAATAAGTTCAGCACCTACCTAACAGAATACTGTGAGGAGTAAATGAATGGATTTATGTGAAGCTACTTGGCACAGTTCCTGGTGCAAGTGCCCAATAAATGGTAACCGCCAGTATGAATGATGGTAGAAATAACGGCAATCTCCCACTCTGACATTGCTCCCCCTATGTACTTTCCAGGCAGTCCCTCTTCAGCCTACTCTCAGACAGGTAATAAGAGGCTGCAGCAAGCGATGTAATCTAGACCACAGCAAAAAACCCCTTTACTTATAATGTAAGCAAAAATCCTCGAGATATGTGTTAGAGGTTCAAATGCTGGGCCTGTGCCACAAAGACAAGGCATTTTTCCTCTGAGTAGTTTGCTTGTCTAAGACAATGGGAACACAACCCCTGTCATGATGGCTTCTCATGTGGTTGGGAGATCATGTGAGCTCAAGCGGACATGAGGGCACAGTTTTCAAAGGCTGGCCAAACACAAGCCAGGTTATCTGGCTGTGAGTGAGAGTTTTTGGCACACTATTCCCACAGACCTCTTGTCCTGGACCTCCCAAGAACTTATCTCCTCTCTTCTTTCTGCCACTGCTATTGTTCTCTGAGCCTGTTTTTCTGTTTCTACTAAAATGGGCCTTGATGATTGGCACACCTGGGCTTGTAATGATTTGCTCATTTTATCCCCTGTTAGTTTCCTTCCCCCTGAGATGGAAGCCATAGAACTCCCACCTTTGCTGATGGGTCCATCCCATCCCTGGGAACTGTCATCACCGTAAGGCCTGATCTGGGGTGTGTATGAGATACACAGAAACTTGGAGCAGAGAACCTTCTAGTCCTCCAAAGAGGTGTTTGTCTCCATCGTGGAGGTGTCTGTCTCTATCATCCTGGGACACTGACCCAATCTTTTAGACAGCCTCCACGCTAACTCCCAGCATCTAACCCATATTTTGAGCTTGCCTAGATGCTCAGATAGGTTTATATAATAAATTTCAACTATTCAGTATATGTAGGCCTGGTTCAGGTATTTGGAATATGACTAATTTGTAGGTAGTAAAGACATAAAAATAGGAAAAACAAAATGTCTTATGTGTGTTTCCCTTAGGGTTTATAAAGTATAAATGAATTCCAGCAACCTATCATATAACAGGACACATGCAGCAAATTGTTAAATCCTGTTTTACTCATGAGGAAATAGGGTGGGTGGGGACCAAATGATTTGTCTAAATTCAGACAACCTGGTAGAGCTACATTGGAAACCTAAGCTTTGTGATTACAAACCAGGACTTTATCCTTTACCCCATACTATTCTGGGTATGTTTCTATCTTTCTGGGCAAAAACACTGTACACATAACTTATCACGCACAATGTAAATCACGAGTGTGGACAAGTGTGAATTTCATGTGCTGGTTCCATAGGATGGGCCATGGAGTTCACTGGGAAGACATCAGTAACAACCAAAGAACCAAAGATGCCCCAGAGCCTCTTCCTACCTTCGCCAGGCACGCTGGATGATGGTTGCTGCCTTGTTCTTTTTGCGAAACAGATCTTTCCTACTTCTTTCGCTGTGGATTATCTGCAGCCGGAGCTCTACGGGGAGAAGGTCAATATTCACACTCTGCCCAGAGAGGAGACCATGTGCTGGAGCAGTCTCCTTAGATACCTGAATGTTCTCAGTTAGGGGAGAAGGCCCCGACTTCCTGGCTCCTGACCTCATTTCCTTTGTGCTCTCTGGTAAATCTGAATAGGCCCCTCCTGCGAGCTTGTCTTGTGTCACTTTGTTTCTTGGCGTGCGGTGGTGGAGAGGACTCTGCCCAGCATGGACCACCTCCCCCCTGGCACTGCCAGGCCGGCTCGAGCCAGCTGGGGAGCACCTTCCTCTGAGTTCCTGAGTGCGCCTTTTCTGGGGGGCACTTCCGGCCTTGAGTGCTGAGTCATGCCATCTGCTGGGCTTCCAGTGCCCATCCTGCGGTGGAAGACTTGCAGCCGCACGGCTGGGGTCCTCTCCTTTGTTATCAGACCCAGCCCCCCTGACAGAGGGGGGCTGCTTCAACACGCCTTTCCCCTTCTCATACCGATGATTGACAGCTGCCTCACCTCTGGACTTCTCAACAGAGGAGACTCCCGAACACCGGTCTCCACTGCTGCCTTCATCAGGTCTGATATGGACACGGACAGAGTGGCCTCTAGAATGTTCCCTGAATGTTTCTGAGGGAGACAAAAGGGAAGAATACTTATGGTCCGAGATTTACATAGTAGGGCAATTATGCTGGTTTGTTCACATTTTTTAAATAGACTTGTCCTATAACAATTATGACTAGAAAAAAACTGTTCAACTTTTCTTTCTAGCAGTATGATAGATAGCCTGAAGGCCTTAATAATACCTAGAAATGCTGACCAAAATGTAAAGAACATCCTTTTAAAAGCACCATCATAGGGCCAGGGATATAGCTCAGTGGCACAGCACCTGCCTGGCAAGCGTGAGGTCCTGAGCTCGATTCCCAGTACCAAAAAAAAAAAAAAAAGCACCCTCATAGCTTCGAGAAAATAAGAACATCTCCACAGGCAGGCCAAAAACAAAGAGAAAACTGAAAGAGTGATAAATACATGAGTTTAACCAGCCACTGTCTAGGTGGGTGGCAGTGGTAGAGTGAGCAACAGATGGTCTTAGTAAATATCAGGTTGTGTTTTAAGAGACATTGAGGAACGTTAGATACTTATTACCAAATGAAAGAAGGTTCTGGAAACACCATAGTATATGATTCCAATTATACAACAATCTGTAAGAGGCAAAATTATAGACTCATTGAAAAAGATAAGTTGTTGCCAGGGGTTAAGAGAGAGGGAGGGACAAATATGTGAAATGCAGTGGATTTTTTTGGTAGTGAAACTACATTGTATGATACTACAGTTGTGAGTCCATATAATTACACATTTGTTCTGTCTTGGGTAGGCTGGGTTTAAGATGCATTTGAGACATCCAAAAGAGGACATAAATAAATAAATATATGTAAGTGGGATAAGGAAGAGAGTCTTTGGCATGAAGGAGGTAAGTGAATTTGCTGCCTCAGCTATTATGCATGTGTCCACTCTAAAGACTTGCTGTACTCATACCAGTCACAGCCACCAGTTCTGACAGTACAGTTGATGAGAATAAGAAAATATCTGGCTGGTCCTTGAAGCAGTGAGTTTCTCCTCAGACTCTCCAAAAACCACAATGACACAAAGATGACTTTATCTTATCACCTCACAAGAGCAATCTGCCACCAACTTCCCTCAGTAATGGTTTTTCGTTTGTTTGTTTGTTGTTGGTGGTGGTGCTGAGGATGGAACTCAGAGCCTTTGCACTGAGCTACATTCCCAGAGCCACCCTCCCCCTTTATTTTGATACATGGTATAATTAAGTTGCCTGTGCTTGCAATCCTCCTGCCTCAGCCTCTCAGAGTGCTGGATTACAGATGTGTCCCACATTGCCTGGTTTCAATTCTATTTTTTTTTTTTGTCTGTTTTGAGACAGGGTCTCACTATGCAGTTCAGGCTGGTCTTGAGCTCACTTTGTAGCCCAGGCTGGTATTGAACTTGCAAGGATCCTCCTGCCTCAGCCTCCTGAGTGCTGGGATTATAGTTGTGCGCCACCACGCCTGGCTTCAATTCTACTCTTAAGGTCACCTCCTACTCCTCATCCTGCTGCTATTGTTTAGCACAGACCTGATCTGGTCCCTCAAATCCATCCTCCACTCAGTCACAGTCATCTTTCTAAAAATTATGCCTCTTTCTATTTCCTCATTTGAAATAATGAGGTTAATTACAAGAAAAGCACACATTCACAGAGTTCTTTAGGCACTGTCTTTAAATCTTTACATGGGCTATCTCACTGCTGGTCTGTTTTTTAAGGTAGGTATTATTATTGCTTTTTTTGCAAAGAGAGAAAATGAGGCTTGGTGAGGTTAAGTAACTCGTGGAAGTTGACACAGCCAGAGAGCAGCAGAGTCTAAACGCAAACTCAGGCCGTGTGATTCCAAAGCTTGTCCATTTAGCCAATATGCTTGCAAAATTATAAACAAGCAGAAAGGAACCATTAGCTGGGAGAGAGAAAGAGGAAATCACTTGCTAAAAGACTTTAAATTTGCCCCCTTTCAGGGCTTCAATTTCCTGGCTTTTTTAAAAAAGGCTGAACTAGATGCTCTGTGAAGAACTCTAACATTCTAACAGGGCACAGGAGAGTGAGGTGCTGAATATTTCCCCTTTCTAAGCTCTTGCTGGGATGCTCACCTGTGAAGGAATAGACTTCTGAACCCTGGTCTGCTAGAGCAGCTGTGGCTGTTCTTTATGTGAGCTGTAGTGCCCTGGGCCCTATGATGTGAGGTTTCCTGGGAACGCTATGCCATAGAGGCTGGAATCAATGGTCATTCTTAATTCCTGAAAGTATCTCTATTTTCCTTTGTACTGTGGCTTCTTGAGAAGATGAATGGGATAAAGACTGTCCATGTTCCCTTTCCTTACATCCAAGCCAGGCTCACTAGCCTCTTCTCCTTCAGCTGGTCCCCAAATTTTAGATGCTGGGCTTTTCTGAGACCCCATTTGCACTTTGGAATCTGACTTGTCACAAAAGTCCCATACTGACAGTGCCACTTCCCGCTGTCAATCAAGAAACTCCTTACCTCAGAGTTGTTCTAGAACACTAACTAAATTTTTTGACAATGGCATTAACCAAGAAATAAGTCTTCTATGGTGACCTAATGTATTCATTTGCGTGCATATACCTACATACACACTCACATAATATATACATGTATACAGATAACATCTAAAGAGATATTATCACCTTTATAATGTGCCGGGTACTTTGGTATTTCCTATTGTAGTCTATTCCAGTAGCAGGAATAGAAATACTAGGGTTTGGCCCAATCCACTAAATGCATTTCATGAGCTATCTAGGGTTTGAAAATCATTGTAAAATGACGCCAGATCACCTTGAGGAAGTCTAACTAGTATCAGTATAATGAACGGACAGGACTGATTATTAGAAACTGAGCAACATGGAGTTTTCAGGATGTGAGACCACCCTGTCAGACTGTGACTAGGTCCACAGTGGACCTGACTGGCCTTGAGGTGTAACTCTTGCAGGATGTTTTATAATAAGGCTAATGCGAATCACCTTCCCTGTGCAGTTGTAAGTGTGAAATTATTGTGCTCCCTGATCTCTCTGCTCTGTAGGGCTCTGGACTAGAAAACTATTAGCATTTATCCATTTGAAATTACAGGGATTAAGTGTAATTCTGGGAATAGACAGTAAACCCCATGTAACCAATGTTATACCTACTGCTATAGGAAAAAAGCTGATGGTGTGATCCTTACCCTTAATTGAGAATTCAGTAGAGCAGGCCCATATGTGGCTTCAAAAACATATCTGTTAAATGATGCATGCATAAGTGATTTAGCGAAGAAGAAGAAACAGTTCTTTGCCACCAAGTGGGATTCTGTTACCCAAGTACTTTTGTTTCTGAATATAATTTTGTCATAGGACAACATGAATACCTTCTGTCCTATTTTTTTGTCCTATTTTTAATGACCTGTCTTTCATCTCTGACTCTCTAGCACCTAGCAAATACCATCCAACTATTTACCTTTCTTTTCTTTTCTTTTCTGTTTTCTTTTCTTTTCTTTTCTTTTTTCTTTTCTTTTTTCTTTTCTTTTCTTTTCTTTTCTTTTCTCTTCTCTTTTCTTCCTTCCTTCTTCTTTCTTTCTTTCTTTTCTTTCTTTCTTTCTTTACTTCCTTCCTTCCTTCCTTCCTTCCTCCTCTTTTTCTTTTATGGTTTTTTTGAGACAGGGTCTTGCTATGTAGTTCACCCTGGCCTTGAACTCACTGTATAGCCTTGAACTCACAGTAATCCACCTGTCTTGGTCTCCCAGGTACTGGGAATACAGGTGTGTGCTACCACTTCCAGTCCAACTGTATATTTAATAAACACTATTTTATTTCTTATGTTTCAAACAGGAAATGTTTCCTCCTATTACAGATTGTTTAATGGCCAAAGATTCTTCCCATCCTAATATGTACTTCATTATAATATAATTTTGGCACATCTCCCACCCAGAGGTAGTTGGTTTCTTCATGCCCTTGAATCTGAGCTGGCATCATGACTTGCTGTGATCCAGAGAATGTGGTAGAAGTGATATGAAAGCTCTGAAGTCCAGCCTTGCAGCTTCTGCCATCTCTCAGAATGCTGTTCTGAGAACAGTATGTAAGGAAGATGGTCTAACTTACTGGAGAATGAAAAGCCACATGCAGGAGAATGGAGTCACCTCTGCCATCATCCAGCACTATGCCACATTGAGTTTTTCTGCCCAGTCAGCTCTTTAGCAGCTACATCAGAGAGTGCAGGTGACCAGCAGAGGAACTGCTAAGCTAGCCCACAGAATTATGTTTAACCTAGAGCCACTTTGTTGGGCATGGTGCTTTATTATGCCATAAGAGATAACTAACATCCAAACTGATATCTAAAAGAGGCATATGAATGACCATGTAGCAAAGCATCACACGCTCTTTAAGGATTACATTGCTGACACACAGTCACTGTAGAATAGATGATGGAATTATATTCCAGGAATTTTTATGGTCATTACTTTTACATAGAAAGAAGTAATGGCCAGATTAGTAATGTTTCCATTCATAACTGCCTTGCAAGATAGAGAGTATACTCTCATTTCACAGCTAAGGGAACTGAAGTCCAGAGACACAACAGACTGAGCAGTCCAAACTGGAATTAAGTAATCATGAGATCACAGAGACCCTTTCTGAGAAAAGAAAGTAGAAACTACTTTCTTTTTTTTTTTTTTAAGAGAATAACACCAAACAAATAAAACGGAATAAAGCCAATCAAAACAAACAGTGAAAGTGATACAGAACTTCAAAACAGGATAATAGGAGATCAACCATTGCTACCATAGTGCCTCTTGTTATCTTCAAAATTGCTGCCCATCCCATCAGACATAATAAAATCAAACAAAACAGAACAGACTAAAACCAATCAAAACAAAACATTGAATAAAACAAAACAATAAAATTGGAGCAAAACAAAACAGTGAGAACTATTGAATTTCAAAAACAGGACAGAAGAAAATCCTCCATAGTTGCTATATTGCAAATTGTTATCCTCTAAATAGATGCTCAGACTACTGGCTTTAGGCCTGCAAAGTCAAACAATAGAAGCATTAGGTTGTTTTTGTACCTCAGTTGCTATCAACTCAGTCTGTGTTCCTCTGAATCAGCTGGTTGCTTATGCGGACAGTGGTGGTGGTGGTTGACTTTTTGTCTCCCAGCCTGTGTGTTGGCTGGCTCACAGGAAGGGTGCATTCTGTTTCTCCTCCAAGCCCCCAGTTAGCACTGGCTCGCAGGAAGGGGGTAGAAACTACTTTGATAGCTATACTAGGACATTATTTGCCTTTTTTGTTGTGTCAGCATTTGCATTACATTTTAGAGGGTTCCCACTATCCCATAACTTGTAAGAGTGGCTCAGTGGGTTTAAGTTGTCTTACACAGACATTGTGGTTCATGCTGAACACCTGCTTTCCTTCTGGGAGTCTGGAATGTTGGCATACACTAGGCAGAGGGTACCTCTGTGAATGACTCATGATAAAATCCTGGAGTCCAAGGCTCAGGTGAGCTTTTCTCATAGACAAAAGGTTGTTTAATTGATCAGTACTATTTATTGCCAAAGAAATTAAGTGTGTTGTGTGTGACTCCACTGGGAGAGGACTCCTGGAAGCTTGTGCTTGTTTTCTTTTGCACCATAAACCTTTTCCTTTTGCTGATTTTGCTTTGCATGCTTTTGTTATAATAAATCACAGCTGTGACTATAATTATACAATGAGTCCTGTCAGTCTTCCCAGCAAATTACCAACCTAGGGTGGCTCTGGGAACTCCTGACATACTAAATGAACTCCAACTAGCATAACCCCCTAAAACCTATACCAAGATATATTTTATTAAACTTTTGAAAGCTAAAGTTAACAAAAAAATCTGGAAAGCTAAGAAATATAACATGTTACACAGGAATGTTCTCAAGAAAGACCAATTGGCATGACCTGGATTTTTCATTTGAATCCACAGAAGTCAGAAGGAAGTGCCACAATAATTTTCAAGTGCTAAAAGAAAAGAACTATCAACCACAAATTTTATGTCTGGCTTAATAACTCTTTAGGAATGAAATAAAAGAATACTTAGGTGGGGGAGGATGATCAAAACATGTTATATGCCAAAATGAAACCCATTATTCTGTATAATCAATATGCACTAAACAACAACAATGAGAAAAGGCCATATTTAGATAAAAAGAAATTCAAAAGAATGTCTAGCTGGCAGACCTATCTTAAACACTGGCTAAAAAGAAAGCACTTCAGTGAGAAAGGAAATGGTAAAAGAAGGAATCTCGGAGCATCTGGAAGGAGGTAGAAACTACAAACGAGTAGATTTATGAGTACATAATATAGACTTTTGATGACTGATAACTACTTACACTTATATTTGAAGACTGAAAAATAATAAAAACATCCAATTCCAAGGCAATGATACAGCAGCCGGGGATATAGCTCAGTGGCATAAGCACCTACCTGGCAAGTGCAAGGTCCTGAGTTTGATTCCTGGTACAAAAAAAAAAAAAATCCAAAGCAATGATACATAAATGTGAGGTAAGTAAGGCTACCTAAATGGAAGTAAGGTGTCCACATTCCACTCAGTGGTAAAGTGGTGGCATTAGCAGACCAGCAAATCACATACGTACATTGTAGTCTCCAGAGCCACCACTATGGAAACTATAGAAAGAGATACATTCAAAAACGCAATAAACCTGTCAAGACTGAATCTTAAAAAATTTTCTAATAACTAACACAAATGGAAGAAAAGGAGAAACAGGACCGAGAACCATAAGAAACACAAAATGAATCATAAAATGGTAAAGTGCTAGTAATTGCCTTAAATGCAAATACCTACGTACACCCAATCAACGCAGCCTATAGTCCATGGGTTGGCAGCAGACAACAAAGTGCACACACCTACCATTTGGTTTTCTGGAGTCTGTTCCCTGCAGGTCTGAGGAAACATTCTGCTCCTTCTGGGGGCGTCTGCCTGGAGACCTTCTGTCGTCTCTTGGCTCAGGGCCCTGGGCTTTGTGACTGGCAGATGGCTGCTTCCTTGGGTCCCTGCTCTGCCTGCTGGGCTCATCATGGGGACTGAGAGGACAGGGAAGGGCTTGAGGTCTGTAGCAATTTGGGCTCAACCGTCCTTTCTGCTGTTCTGCCTCTTTCCGCTTGTTTTCTTCTTCCCGCTTTCTGGAAGTCAGGCAAAAGATGAGGAGGAAAAGGTTTAAAGCTTACTGCTTGCTCAAGCATCCTTGATTTGGACTGAAATTTCAGGAAGAGTTTCCATATCATGAAAGGGCTTTCTAAATTCACATTTCCCAGGCGTGGTCTTTTCTCTAGATAGAAGTCTTCTCATTTTACACCAACCTTGTATCTCAGGGTTGGTGGAGCCAAAAAGAAACTTACAGATTAATCTTCACACTGTCGAGACACATCTGAGACTGCCACACTACTTTCCATGAGACAAAACCTTGCCGGGTGCGTGTGCCCCACACATGTATGTGACTCTGGAACTACCTGAAGCTCCACCCTTTCTCTCTTGTCACAGGAAGCACAGCAGAATGCAACTGAGAGTGGTTGCGGGTATGACTTCGAATCTGCGCCACTGACTGAAAAAAGACCATCAGCAAACCTTAGTGATTATATGAAAAACTTACTTGCAAAGGACTTCACAACTGATGAAAAAATACCTATGAAGTGCAATACTGCCACTGGCAGCTCCAGCCAAGGAGTCAGACCCACTCCCTTTGCAGATGAGGCCCAGTCAGTGGGACAGTTTTCAAAAAGTCATTACCATTGGAGGTGAAGCTGCAACCGTTGGGAAGCAGCAGCTGAAAGAAGGCTGAGTAGGAGAGGCCAGGTCTAGAAATGCGTAGCAGAGTGGTACAGATAGGCACAAGGCAGCTCAGAAGGGCAGCCAGGCCAGAAAGGGGTCAGGAGCTTGAGGATGAAGGGCTAAGGGTGGAATTTGTTTGACTAATATCACTATCACTAATTTGTAGGGATTGCCAAGGGAAAAGACACTAGAGAAAAAACAAAACAAAACAAAAAACTAATATTTTCTGAATCTCTGATGAGAACTAGTACAGAATGGGGACCAGAGAGTTCAGGGCCTCTATTGAGGAATTGTCTATTTAGAAGGGGAGAGAGACTTAATCTGTCATGGAAGAAATGTGGCAGTGTGTCTACACAGAAAAGGTAGTCTGGAAAAATCAAGAAGGACCCAGCTGTTGGTTCCCAAAAATGTGTAAGAGTCTGCCAGACAGAGATGTGGGAAGGAAGATTTTAGACTGAAGGAGGAGTTTGGGCAAAGGCAGGTAGTATGGAAAAACAATCTGGTTTACTGCTTTTTAAAAAAAAATATTTTAAAGAGAAAAAAGGAAAAACCAATATCAAGAAGCAAACAAACCTAAAAATCGACAACATAAGCAAAGCGACAACAACAAAAAAATCAACAATAGCTATAAAGGTTTTTCAAACAAGATGATAGGAATTGAACAATGGTTGTTATATTGTTATCTTCAAAATAGTTGCTCAGGTTACCAGATACAGGAATAAAATGAAACAGTAAAACGGAACAAACATTGGATTCCAAAAACAAGACAGAAGGAAATCCCCCACAATTGCCACAGTGCACACTGCCATCCTCCAAGTAGATGCCCAGACCACCAGCCCCAGGCCTGCACAGTCAACCAAACAGTACAAGCATCAGGCTCTTGCTATTTTCTCACCCTGAGTCCTCTGAATCAGCCAGTTGCTTACAGGGAGTGGGGGATGCTATTCTGGTTTCCTGGCCAGTGCACTGACTGGCTCATGGGAAGGCGTACTTTGTCTTTTTGCTGAGTCTCTTCCGGATCCCCATGGTGGAGCCTGGCTCATAGGAAGGCATGGTTTGTCTTCGGTTTACTGCTTTTGATCTTTGGTTAATGCATTTGGCATACAGCTGGCACTCGATATGTACCTTCTTCCC